>JBANCV010001074.1:0-19727 GCA_037040105.1 Amiota albilabris | reverse complement strand
GGAACTAATGTGCAAGGATGCCTCAATCTCACGATATGTCACATGACGATCTTGCATTATCAATTCATGCGCTGCATCGATGTTTTGTGACAGAACAACAGACGGACATGGCTAGATCAATTCGTCCCGTCGCACTGATCAATAATATATATATATATTGCGTGGTCTACCATGTCTCCTTCTTTGCATTACAAACTGCATGACAAACTCATACTCGAAATAATTATAATATACGTGAAGAGTATAAAAATTTAAACAATCTCTGTTATTTTGCATATAAAGTCAAGTGGCCCTCAACTTAATTAATATCTTAAACAACTTTTTCCTAATATACGTGAAAATATTTATTCCATAAATTTTTGATTTATCCTACAAAATGTTTTGCAATTTTTTGGGTTTCTTGAACACCTAATTAATTTGCTAACCGCATACGGATATGTGATAGAAAAGAATCTCTGACAGTGTTAAAAAGTAAAATATTGAAAAAATAATTTTACTAGTGTTAAAAAAAGCTTTTTTTGTTTTAAATTTAAAATTCTTGATTTACTATTGTCGTCACACGACGTTCAGCGAATTTTATCATTTTGTTGTAAAATGATTTTAGTAAGATTGGGTGAATTGAACATTTATCTGGGTTGTAGAATGAAGATCTTGGGCATCGCGTTTGCCTGCTGTTGTCTAATATATTGGTTGCCATGTGTCCTTCAACATAAGGAAGTGTCTGTTTATGTGCTTAACGATTTCATCTTTAATAGTCTTGGAGGATATCCAAGTTCTGGACAAATCACTGCGCAACTACGATACACCGCAGTACCGTTTACTGAAACCTCTGCAGAATTTCCACGTTTAAGTTGGAGGGATTGTCCCAAAGTTGTGTACTCTCAGTCAATAAAGGTTTTGGTATGGCCTTAACAATAACAGCTTATTTCTCAAGTTAAGTTTCGAGTTTTGTTTGAAGAGCCAACTAATGTTTCGAAGTTTCAGTTCAAACTTTCTTTTTTTTTATCATAAGGATGTCAGGTTCTTGAGAATTTCTCGTCTTTCAAAGACTGCGAGGTTGGAAGTATTGAGCGTGTATAAGATGTGGCTGAACACACTGCCTTAAGGAACTTTAGCTCGCATACCCTTTATGTCAGACTCCTCGCCTTCGCATATGACATAGAATGCCCTCTTGTGAAGGAACGACTTTAGGATCAGAAAGTATGGTGCTGTCAGCAATTTTTTGAGCTTATAGGCCAATGTGGACGACTCCGTCGACTATCTACGAAAGCGGTAGTGCAATACTCACAAAGTTCGAAGGTATTGAGATTTATTTTTACGAATAAAAAACTTATATTTTATTTGTTAATGTTGATCGATTCTTTAAATTATTGTTAATTTCTTAAAGAAAGCATATCGGAATGCTATATTAAGATGTAAAAGATAAGTTAATTAAAATCATCATCATCATCATAAGGCAGCGTTACAGCTCGGGTTGAGCTTAGCTTCGTTCACAATTTTCTTCCAGGCGCTACGTTCTTTACCCTCCGTCCTCCAATTTTTTATTCGCATCTTCTTCAGGTCTGAGATGACTTGGTCCAACCATTAGAACTTTGAGCGTCCTCTGGCTTTCGTCGCTGGTAGGTTATGAGCGACCACGCTTTTTTGAGCACGGCCATCGTTCATACGCTCCAAATAGCCTAACCATCGTAATCTATGCGCTTTAATATTCTAGATTATATTCTCTCCTTTACATAACGAGTTGAATTCGTCGTTAAAACGGGTTCTGTTTGTTCCGTCGCTTTCTCTGACTGGCCTAAAAATTGTTCTGAGTATTTTGCGCTCAAAAACCTACCTGCATTCCCACCCATATGTTAACACCGGTGGAATTACCGAACTATAGATGCGTAGCTTGCACGATCGCGGAAGTAATCTGGACCTTAGGAGTTTTATGTTTATGTATGCGTTGTTTGCGGCCACGATTCTGTCCTGTATTGTGTCGTGTATGTTGTTGTTGTTGTTGATCAGGACACCGAGGTGTTTAAATTGTTGTACACCATCGAAGCAGTAGTTACCGATTGTAATATTTTCTGGGCGGCGCTTTTCTTCAAATCTCGAAAACTTCAAGTATTTTGTTTTAGCTTCATTTACTCTAAGACCTACTAATTTGGCGCCTTTTTCAATGCCTAGAAAAATTTCGGACAGATATCTTTTTTTACGACCTAAGATAGCTAAGTCGTCGGCGTAAACAATTGTGAGACCTGACCTACTAAAAACGTTACCAAATTTTACTTCTTTTCTTATTGCGAAGTGTAACAGCAAGTTGAAAACAGATGTGGACAGTGAAGTCTCCTTGTTTGACGCCGTACGAAATTTCAAAATGATCGGTTACCTCTTGCTGCACTACGACTTTTCCAGTCGTATTTGTTAAAGTCGCTATTATAAAGCAAGTTATTTTTTTGTTTATGCCAAGGTTTTTTAGGGCTTCGGGAATTTCGCAACGATGTATGCTATCGAAAGCTTGTTTGAAGTCAAGAAAGAGCATGTGGACATATGGTCGTAGCACTTATCGACGTTTTGCTTAATCATAAAAATTTGGTTCGTTGTTGAACGGGTGGGCCGAAAACCGCCCTGGTATTCTCATAAAATAGCTTCTGCTGCATCAGTAAGCCTGGCTGCTAGAATAGTCGAGGAGATTTTGTAGGCAGTGTTGAGGAGGGTAATCCCCCGGTAGTTTTCACAGAGAGTTTTGTTAACTTTTTTAATTAGCAGAAAACACCTACACATAATAAATAAAAGAAGTGTTGAAAATAATTAATGATGTTCTCATTTATTTATAAAAGTTTATTTACTCATTGCATTTTTTTTCTCAGATTTTTGTTTTTTTCCTTTCATTGCTTCTTTTTTTCCATTTTTCATTTGCATACACTCGAGATAAGAATGAATTTCATTATTATTTTAGTCTAATATTTATCCATCCATCATTTTCGTTAGGGATAAGATCCTTTAGTTTTATTGTTTTACTAGCAATCACTCCGCGCGTTGGTACGCCCTCCCCCTTGGATTTACGATTGTTGCCTTATACGTGTGAAATGTTGTGATTGCTAATTTCATAGTCTTAAATTTTCTGAAACACAACTTGTTTGATTTTACAATATGTCTCTAAACATTATATGCAAAATTTGATCCACCGATTCCGACTTTTCCAGTGGATTTTATAAAGGGTAGCCTAAAGTATGGCGCGGACATCAACAATATGTAGGCAAAAATAATATTCAAAATTGATTAAGCCGTTTGCGGATTGATTGAGAACACACACACATCATTTCATTTTTATTTATATAGAAGATTGGAATCATTTGTGAAACTTATACAAAAATTTGTGAAAAAATTATTTAAAAGGAAAAAAACCATAACAGATGCCAATCAGTCAAATCTAGGATACATACATATCCTTCTATATACTGGTTGGCACAATTGTTTTCATGAAAACAAAATGATGTATTTTTCTATTTAACTTTTAGTTGGCTTTATACGAATTAATATTTCTTTTTTTTACATATTGCTAATATGAGCTTAAAAAATAATTGAATGGACGTTTTTTCATAGAAACTTAAATTATAAATTAAAGTAATTTTCATATGATGGCATAAGTATTTTGAAAAATGATTATCATAAAAATATAAACCTTAATATTTAACATGGGTGAAGAAATGTGAAAGGAGAACTGAGTCCACAAATTTTTTAATAATCTCTGAGGATATCTCGTTCCAAGAGAAACTTACTACCAAAATTGTCTCTTCTTTTACGTTTCTTAAGAGGCCAGTCCAAAGTAGTAACACCGACATGATTCAAAAATTTAGTTATTATCCTGATTCTGTTGCAAGGTAAATAATTTTCTAATCAGCCTGTCTCCGAAAGGAAATGCGTTATCGTTTAGGGTGCTCAAATATTGACATTGGTTCTAGTTACCCAATCCATTGTACGCAATGCATCTCCAGAACATGACATCTCCTTGTCTCACTTTTCGAAAATGGGAATATTTTTTTCTTCGTTTCTGTGGCAGGCTTACAAAAAATCTTTTGTTTTGATAAGTTAGGAGCTTTCATCTTTACATATAACGCTTCTGCAAAACTCTTTTGGATTGTGCAGATGCCCCTTTACGAAATTCAATCTTTTGAGCTTGTTCACCTTTGATAAGTAAGGTATGTCTTTTGCTTTGTATGTCTTGAAATATTCTTCTTTCAAAAGACGTCGAACAGTATATTCACTGATTGGATTCTTGGCATATTTATTTCATTGATCTTTAGAAGATTGAGGCTTTGGAAGAATATTTTTCATAAATTCTCTCAGAACGAGTCGATCTTCAGTTGGCGTTGTTTTGCGGTAAGTTTCTGACATTATTATGATTCTTAAATTTGTTAATTTGATAGTGCACTCTTTCCCGGGATAAATTAAATTCATTTGCAATGTCTTTTATTGCAAAACCAGCATTAAACTTTGCCAGTTTTGAAGCTCTAACAACTCAGCTTAACTCATCTGTTTTTCCCATGTTCCCAATAACTTTTATTCAATATTTTATTATTATAGTAAAATCTCAATAATATTTGAACAGCAAAGTTAATTGATTGTCAATAGATAAAAATGCGCGCACACTTCTACAAAGATTTTGACAAAATATTTATTCCATGGAAAACTTCATTGTCGGCTTGCTTTCTTATCAGTATCGATAAAATATTTGGTAACCATGTAGCTGTAAGTACAGTCTTTCCGTCGCGCATCATATTTGGACCGTTATTTAACGGTGCTAAGCAAAGCATCGTTCGATAGTGATAAATAGATTTCGTCAAAGAAATTGTGTTGTGATTGTGTATATACATGGTAGAACAATTTTAAATAAATTGAACCACAAGCCTATCGGAGAGGTATTGTTGTACTTTTGAATGCAAATTTATGTTTGCGCATATTCACATTTGTTTTATGCTTAATTATAGTCAAAAGGTTATTTTAACTACCCATTCTAAAATGCGTACATGTTTTTATGTACTAATTTGAAGTGATAACGAGTATGTGTAGTATTTAGCTTCAATGGTTTGCATACTATTTGAATACAAATGCGCCATGCAAAAATATCATATTGTATTGTAGATAAAAACAAAATAGATAAAAATGGGTATTTTTTAACTACTTACATATGACAATAGACAAAACGTAGTTCTTCAGCTCTCAGCGATATGATATAAGCGCATAACATAAAACTGAGGAAAATAAGAACAACACATTAACAAAGGGAGCATGGGCGCCGACCGATAGGTGCAAGGATTTCCTGCTAGGAAAGAAAGTCCAAATTTGTTCATCACCTTGTCAATAAATTCAGTATCCTCCTCTACTTTATTCCTGTGAACACTGAGCATGGGCAGGTCGCTTAGCATCGCGTCTACCATCGTTGAGAGATTCCACTGACACGTGCTAAATGTACGTGCAATGCTACATGTTGTTGCTGGAATCGTTAAACAATTTTGATTGCCTCACATACCGCTGGGTAAAACGGATTGGCTTGAGCACTTATATGCGTATTCAACAACAGATTCATTTAAAACCCCTTATTTGATTTATTTGTCTTCATCATCTCGTACCATGTAGCAGCTTCAAAAATAAAATTATGTAGAAGACCTCCATAGGTGTTCTGTATATTTCTGCTATCGCTAAAAAAGCTGATTTGTCTTATTTTCTCACATTTTCTGGGTGAAGCTGCATAAGCGAGAATGCTTTCTTGTGTGTTGAAGAAAATTGGGTTTTTAGTTGAAGAAATGGTAGAATAAGATAAATATAAATATTCTGAAAAATTCTTCCACATTTTGATGGTTGTTTTCGCAATTTTTTTAGCTTTCGCGAATATGACCGCAAACTCCATAGAGGCATTATCGCGGTGAGATTGAGTCAAAAGAGTTAGTTTATTTACGTGATCGTGTATTGCTTTTATATTCATATTTACTTTTTGTAATTGATTGTAGCAATTAGTAAAAGTATGTTGGAGTAGTTGTAGTCGTGTAGAGCTGATGCACTTTGGTTTTTGTTTTAGAGTTCGGTGCGTTGTGCGTAAGTTTTTCTAAAACTTGAACAGTAGTCAGAAAATATTCAGAAAACTTTTTGCTTTGCTGTCCAACGCGTTTCACAAAATAGAGGTACATTTGCAATTTTTTTCCGTCGTCATATTTATCATTAATAATATTCTGAACACATTCTGATCTATATGATATATAGTTTCCGAAATGTCTTTTGGGTTCAATTTTTTCACCGGTACTTATCCGAGGAATTCTTTAAAAGTATTAGTTTTTTATCATCTTTACCATAACGTTATAATATTATGTGTAGATGTAGATGCACCCGCCTGAAAGTAATCCTGGTGGCTCCCATGAAATAGAGATAGAGAGATTGTTGAGAAAAAAATAATTAAGGCAATATAGCTATAAATTATCGTATAAATTATTTAATGCAGTTAACAAGATATAAACAAAATAAAATATAACAATTAAAACCGTGTCATACAACAAAAAATAAATAAAAGACATGACAAAACCGAAACAAGAAAACATTACTTAATAGTGTCTCAAAAGATCATTATAATAAAAGCACGAAACCAGAAACTAACAGAGCAAAAACAAAAAAGAATCTAAGAATAGGATGGATATGATATGATAGAAAAGGTGACCCAGGATACTCTCCATAGGGGCGAGTTAACACAGAAGTCTTACAGAATCATTGTGTTTGGACTGCTTTTAGCTTCTGTATTTGCATCCGAGCTTAATGACATGAGAGACCCTAATGACAGCATACGCAACTATCGATCTTTCTCTTAGGTTTTTTAAACCTACTGAACAGATATATGCTGCCTAATGACAATGCAGCAAGGGGAAAAACAAAGCCAAAGTTTCTTATTCTCTTCATATCAATAAGATCGCAAAGTTATTATCAGTTTATTATTTATTAACAAGAATTATATGATTTCTTTTAAATTATCCCCTAAAATGTTATATTCGAATTTATAGTTTGGGTCACCATCGATAAAACTCATGTCTTGCGAAGGTTATTACAGCGTGTTTATCGGTACATAGATAAATATTTCTTATTCAATATAGAAACGATTCTCAAAACAACTCTTTGGCCGATAAAGTATCCTCACGCCATTGTATCCGCCAAAACGGGTTTCCCCTAAATAAAATATCAGGTCCTATTAAAAATGAAGCTCACCTCTCCATTCTTAAAATCACTTAATGGATGCCATTTCGAATCTGAAACATGATGGTTACCCAAAAGCATACTGCGCATAAAACCCATAGGTGTCAGTGTCACCATTACATTTGAAGGAATGACCTAAATCCTATTTTGATGTTTCCCTCCTACTAACTAAAATGAGTAAAAGTAAAGAACAGTTATTCATTTTTGTTCGCCACTGTATCCGAAGTTATGATACACTTATGTACTACCTCTTAAACATGAATTCATTTTAAGCACAAAAACCTTTCCAACGTTTAACAACAGAAGGCCGTACCAGTAAGTTATGGTTAAACCTTGACATATTGGCGATTTAGCTGCTTGAATGCATTCAAACCGGCATATTGGTATTTCCACCAAACAGTCTACAGTCACCAAAAAATTAAAAATTATTAAAATAACATTCAAATTTAACTAAAATGAACAAATTTCACATGATTTTACTCAACATTTTAAGAAAAACAATTGCAAAGCGATCAATTGTAGTTTTTGTTCCTTCATACAGCGAGGCGTTTAGAAAAACATTTATTCTAAGAAATCTATCTCAGAGCATAAGCAATCTTATATAAATGCAATCAAACAAACGGAATGTTCGATAATGGTAAAATTTTCCTTTTCTCTATTGCTAAGTCTATTCCCATGTTTGAAAAGAAGCATATTTTTTATCAGTAGAGCAGTAGTATTCAAACAAGCTATTGGTACAAATAGAATGTGTATTTAATAACCATATTACAGAATCCCAGGAGAAAAAAAAAAAGGTCTAGGCCGATTTTGATTTTTTGTTCTTACGGGGTTATTTAGATGGGTGTTAGCCACAGTTGGATCCGGTAGGTGTCGTTTTTGTCAAGATCCAGACATTTTTTTAATTGTGAGCCGGGACGGGTGGAATTGTGGTGAAAGAAATTTCTGGCATACATCCGAATATGCTAATGGTAAACAAATCTATCTTTATATTATTACAATATATAATAATACAATAGGCAAATACAAAGTTTTTTTAATTTCACAACTCTAAATTTTTACACTTTTTGTGTCTTCGCGATTCAAGTAGTGAAAAGTATTATAAGTTTGTCATTGCATGGAAGGAGATATCGAAGATCCCATATGTATTTATACTCTTGATTAGCGTGACGAGACGAGTTGATCTAGCTATGTCCGTCTGTATTATGCTAACTAGTTCCTCAGTTTTTGAGCTAAAGAGCTGAAGATGAGAGCACGAAACTTTCTTTTTCCCATAAAAAGTACATTTGTCGGAATCATCCGATTTATTCATAATAAAATGAGTAGTTGGTGCAATCAAATTCATTTGAAGTGATTTTGAGTTTCACTTATATTTTGATGTTGTGGTATGAATGAGAATCCGTTCACATATTCATAATCACCTAGAGTATGAATATAACTAGTATACCAAACTTATTTAAATTAATATGAATCAATCATAATCATTAAAATGAATATGAATAGAGTAGTAATCATAAACTATTCATTATTCATTAGCAATCATGAAGTATTCATTATTCATCGGCAATCATGAAACTAGGCAAAACAAGAAGAATAGCTTATTTCTAAACTAGCTGACTCGGCTAACTTTGTTTGCATTTCAAAAACTTTTGTGAATTTGTCAATAACGTTGTCCCGCCCAAATGTATAACAATATAAGATTTAATGAATAATAGAGGACTTTCGACGATTAGCTATCATTTCGTTCGGTCGTCTTTGTAACATTTCTTTGCACCAGTTTCGAAATCAATATCGCGAGTTATAAATCGATCAATTTTATCTTTAATAAAATCTAAATAGCAACATAAAGCGACCCCAAGATACTTTCGCAGTCGGTGCTTTAGATAAAATAAAAATTCATCTTTTGAGTGAGAACGATAAAACCAAAAATCCTGACAGTAGCCAGTTTCATAACTTTTTTCGGCCTCTTCAAACCATCGATGACGATGGCAGTTCCACGGTAACCGACAGTGAGGGTGAGCAGCCGGCACCGTTAAAAGAAGTATTTCCACGACCTATTACGGTTTTGAAGAAGCCAGCAAAGCAGTTCATGATAAGATTTGAGCATCTACAGTGAAAGAATACTGTGTTAAGCTATATACATCGGTACACGAGACTAGAGAAACAAAACCTTATAAGGTTGTTCTATCCGGTTTGGATAGATTATCCAATGAGTGAATAATTAACGTTTTAAACAGCCATGGGCTTCAATGCACTAAAATCATTGACACGTTCTCGTTGCTCTTATATCTTTTTTAATTACAACCCTGTTCGATAACGCTCCAAGATCTGCGTAAATAACATGCATGCATTGATAACACAAAAGTTCGCTGGGAGATTAAATCCAAGCCGTCTTATCATCTCACTCAGTGCTACAATTGCCAACTAGCACTTGTAATGTTAAAACATCATGCTCATTCTACGCTGGTGCGCAGATATCTGCTCTATCCACTAAAAAGGGTACCCTTCGCTGTACAAACTGTAAATGTGATCACCCCTCCACTGATCAAGTATGTCCTTGTCACACATCATATGCGAATATGATCAAAGCAAGGAATCAAAAAGGTCAACGTATCGGAAGAAATAATATTAACAATAACAACAACAAGAGAAACGCTAACTGTCAGCAGCATAAGCTATTAGCTATCAACAATGCGATGAACAGAATTTCGAGGACAAACACCACGGCAAACGACACGATAAACGCAACGAAAAATTTCAATGCTAAAATAACTTTATTAGTTACAGAGAAGCTCTCGTAAGTAACAATATCAATGAAAACTACAATAAAGTAAACAACAACCGCAATGCATCAAATGAGAGTTTACCTGATCTGTTTACGCTCGATGAAATCAATTCGCTACTGTAGGAAGTTTTGAAAAAATTTAACGGCAAAGTCTACGATATAATCTATGTATAGATATTATTATAGTTACATTCATTTAAATTTATTTCTACTACTATTTACTATTGAGATACTCCAGAGATGTTAGGAATACAACCATGCACAGAGATCTTCATGTTCCATTGATTAAAAACAAAATTAGCAGGTTCAGCAGAAAATACGTATCCCGTCTTGAAGCTCATTTCAACGATCTTGCCCCAGGCCTTCTAGTCACTGTTTACAACACACGCTGACTCAAGAGAAGTCAAAATTATATCCTAGAACCGCCACTGGACTAAACCACCAATGATAGTAATATTAAGGATCTATAAGATTATTAAAAGGCGAATCTAAAATATGTTTCTTTCTGACTTTTCTATCACTTTAAATGTGTATAATGGTCAAATGGTTCCACATTTTGAAAATGCCCATATGAGTCATTCACACTGATTGACAATCAGGCATGTCTGGAAATCGCTTTCGCTTCAATTTTGACTCAATTCCAAATTACTGTGTCACAGAAATAAAAAACATATGCATAACACTCACGAGACTTTAATGTGAAACACATTTGTTTTCAGTAGAGTGGAATTTAACAATGTCATCGATTAATTTATTTTATTCAATAATTTCATTATTAATTATTTTATTCTAAAATTTCTCGTTGCAATCACCGTATTTATTTTGAATTAGCGATTGTTTAATTTGTTTACCTTTGACCGGCTCTTTGAGTGACCAGTGTCAAAAAATTGAGCGTCTTTACAAATTTTCTAACGACTGAAAATGCTCATACAAATACTCACACATCCACCTGAACTTATGCTGCTTTAATTATTTCATTCTTTTTTCTTCCTCACCTTGCACATGAGCACAGTCACACGATCACACGGTGCTTGCCCATACACATACCCACATATACACCTTAGCTTATATCTGCTTTGACCAGTTTATTCTTTCATTCTTCTCTCTCCTCGACAACCAAGCCAACACGAAACACAGTTCTTTAAAACAGCAGCCCTTTATCGTTTTGAACTCACACATGCAACTGTTTAATAATGATTGATTACAAAATCAGTACCATGCTTATATCGTGCTTATGTTACCAAAATTTCTAATTCCTTGTTAGCCGTGTATGTTAAGCACCGGCCTCTGATAAATGGCAACGAATGTTGAACGCTTGTCTGTGCTTTGGTGTTTTAAACATTTTTAATATTCTTTTATCGTATTTATTTATTTTTATTTTTAATGTCAATTTTGCAACGTTTTTCGGAAATTAAGTTTTTGGTTGTTGAAAATGCCGCACTACTTGTCGGAGCCGCTAAAATTTTGCAACTTGTTTCATACAGAATTTGAAAGTGTCCCTTATTATTACGGTAGGATATTAAAATCATTGCTACAATTTTTACATTTTAATAACCTTGTATTTCATCATGACAGTTATCATATACTTTATCATTAATAAATCTTTTTCATAACCTCCCGGAAATCTTCAATAGTTTGACTTTTTCGGTTTCAGTAAATTGCGAGAGTTTTTTGTTGTCGCAAAAAAAAAAAAATAGGGCGTTGTTATGCAACTTCGAAAGATTTTTTTAAATCCACAGATTGAGAAAGATCAGTCAACTCGCCATTACATTTTTTATTATACTTATTAATTATTATTACAATTATATTGGAATAATGTATTTTAACGTAACGACTGTATCAAGACCACGCACTTTTTGTCTATACATACTAGAGGGCTGCATAACAATGCTCAAAATAAATTAAGTGAAATATAATGCGACGCCAAAAGAATTCAAGTGAATTTGAGCACTCAGACTCGGTCGCACAATATTTAAACAACGTGTCACGGATGGAATGAGTGCGAATGAAAGATTGTTTTCGAATAAATTCGAATGCCTTCATTTTTTCCAAAGTCCTGATGTACACTTTGTGTCAGAGTCTTTTGTTTTGGAGATGGGTGGCACGGCGCATATTTTGTGCGACGAAGTAAAATTTGACCTAGGTAAAAAACAAAGGATTGTTCTTGTTTTGCTGTGCGTAGGGAAAAGAAGAAACAAACAGCCTAGCAGGAATGAAAAATGCAAGAACTATTTGCATACCCTTCAAATGGTTGCAAATCACGTAGTTTTCCTCAATTTTACGTTTGAGTTTGGTCAACGTGCGCGCAACGATCCATTTGATATACCAATACAAAAAACAACTTTTTCAGTGTAAACCCAACGTCGATGCACGTTGAATCGCTTCAGATTCAGCTCGGTGTAAATGCACTATAACTTAAAACACACTCGCACTCGCCTTCATTCATTTCGTGCCAGCTCTCACTCATTTCAATTCAATTTAATTCGAATTCATTCACAGGACTTTAGTTGTCATTGAAGCCACGCAGATGTCTAATAAGTCCGTATTAGATGAGCAGTGAGGCATTCACATTGCCAACAAAAGTTGTCATTCATGAATCTATACACAAAATTTGAGTATGCAATAGAAATATATATGGGTGAATGTTGTGTGAAAGAAAGATATTTTATATGAGTTTACATCATTGGTGATGGTATGGGTATTGCGTTCTCAAAGGAATACTTGAAATGAAAAAATGAGTATAACAGCAGCGATTGGAACAATGCCGGCTTAGCTGTATGCTAGTGGTAAAGTGAACGAGCAGTCGATAAACAAAAAAAGGAGAACGAATAAGAAATAAAATGAATAGTGTGCAAAATGCACGTATTGTTGTATGGGGAATACATACATATGTGCATTGAATAAATCAAAAGCCCTTTTGTGGAAAGTCAAACGTACGAACACTCCGCAAATCATTATTGGGAGAAGAATCATACCAAACGCCAGAAGGACTTACTCTTATAATAGGGCTGGGATTGATTCAAAATCAATGAAATTGGACTCCATATGAACTGAAGCCGAAAAAATTTTAACGGCGATTTTGCCCATGTGAAATGCTACTTGCCAAGCATAAACAAAATGGTTCTTGCATAGTATGACAATACTGGTGATGAAAAATTGATCAAATACTATAACCTAAGTATGGAGACCATATCGACAACCAAACCGAGTATTCATGAAAAAAAAAAAATCTTTTGTTTCGTGTATGTGGTGTGATTAACTTGGAGTTTTCATGTATTGTATTATGAGTTGCTCAAACCGAACGACACCATTACAGGGTGAGCACGATAAGATGATGATGATGAGATTGAGCCGATCACTCAAGAAGAAACTACTTTTCCAGACACGACAAAATTTTGATAGTGATAATGCTCATCCACATATTGGAAACACTCAATAACCTTCCCCATTGCCCCTTTTGATTATCATTTCTTCCGATTGATGGTACATGGCCTCTCTTAGCAGCACTTCACATCATATCAAGATACAAAAAATTTGGTCAATTCGTGAATAAATTCAAAGGATGAAGCTTTCTTCCGACGTGGTATCCATATGCTGTCAGAAGGAAAAAGTTACGTCTAGCGATGGACAAAATTTTTAATAATACATTCTTCCTTTTTCTATTGTTTAAAAAAACTACCTGTAGAACAAGTCGTAATAGGAATATATTTTGAAAACTGTGGGCTCTTAACATTCATTCATGTTTGGAAATAAAAAATAATCTGATGAAAAGGGTGCATGAGGAATTCGAATTTTAAAAAAATTTAATTAGCCGAGCGAAGAAACGCTGAAAATCACTTCGCCAAGTTTTATGCTGATAAGCCACAGAAATTCTACTGCGATGAAATTATGAAGCTACTCGGTAAATGGCAAAAGGCCATAGATAATAATGGCAAAATGTGTTTGATTAAAATTGATTTGGAATAAAGACAATTTTTGTTCAAAACTGTACCAAAAAACCGCGGAGGCTTTTTATATGACCCAATATTTCTCGTTTTCATTGTTTTATGTCGATGTAATGAAATATTTCAATAATGTTAAATTGTCAATTTGAGCGTTAACAATTTTGTTATTTGCTAACGTCGTTGTTTTATTTGTGTCTATGTATGTTTAATTTGCAAACTTAAAAAAAACAAGCGTCCCATGATTCTTCTGTTAACAGCCAACGTTCGTTTTTATTCCCATTTTTCTCTATTGCCAGTATAACATCTTCCTACTTAACCCACACTTTGGAAATGTTTAAGTATATGAAAATATTTATTTAGAGATTGCAATTTTTCCCTTTCTTCCTTCTTTGATTGCTTTAGTTATCATACATATATATATATATATACGTATAAGTTAAAACAAACACATAATTAGTAAAAACACATAATCATTAGTGCTCCTAGACACATAAATTATCTCCACAGACCATACTGAGATAAAATACTATGTGTCTATGATAATGTAACAAAACATATGACAGACAGATGTAGTAAAAACACATAATCATTAGTGCTCCTAGACACATAAATTATCTTAACTGACCATACTGAGATAAAGTACAATGTGCTTATGATATGTAGTAAAAGATTGTACCATTGTAATCTTAAACAGTTACTACCTGTTCATAAACAAATAATACAATAAGGTTTGGAAAAGGTATATAAGGAGAACATGATTGTAATAGTTTTTAGTTTTTAAAGGAGAGACAAATAAACATGCAGTCGAGCTGAACAGCTGCTGCATAAAAAATAAACAACCCGAAATGTTAAAATTGGCGCCCAACTTGGGGCACCCTCCAGTTCGAGAAAGTAACAGAAAATAAAAAACAACAACAGCAACAACAACAACAACAAACAGCAGCAACAATTAAAAATGAAAATCATGTAAGTAAATTGTTTATCTTTTTTAATGACTGTTAGAATTATTGTATAAAAGAAAAGGCACACATTTTTGCAAGTGCACAAAAACAAAAACAAAAAAAAAAAAAACAAAAAATAAAGAAATAAATACTTTTAGGACTACAATTGAGGTCGCGGTTAACAACGCTTTGGCTAGACAAAAGCAAAGCTTCGAAATAGAATTAAGATGAATAAATGAACGAATGAACTCTAGTGATATTAGTACTCCGGAAGTAGAGGTGTTTGAACAATAATTAAGGGAACAAATTGTGACGAACCGCTTGACTCAGTCAAGTTCTTACCTGACTTTGATGGAGACTAAGAATCGTACGTTTCATGGAGGCACGCGGCGCATGCTGCTTATAAGGTATTCCAGGACTTTAATGGTAGTTCAAGACATTACCAAGCTGTTTGCATAATTAGAAATAAGATAAAAGGCAAGGCGGATAGGGTTTTGTCGTCATTCAACACCGCTCTTAATTTCAAGGCTATAATAACCAGGTTAGATTTCATGTATGCAAACAAACCGTTATCCCTGATTGAACAAGAATTATCTACCCTGCGACAGGGAAACATGACACTACTATAGTACTATGATGAGGGTTAAGCTCACGTTGCTAACAAACAAAGCTCTTATGACTTACAATGGACCGTTAGCTGCATCAATGAATGAAAAGTACCGAATGGACGCATTAAGGGTATTTATCTCTGGTACTAGAAAATCGTTAAGCGACATTTTATTCGCAGCACGTCCATCTTATTTAACTTCCGCACTCGCACTTGCACAAGAAATTGAAGCAAACCAGGAAAGGTAGCAATTCGAAGCGACTTTTGCAAGAAATAGGGAAGAAAGGTTTAAAAGGGACGAACAGAAATTCCATAATAAAGGGAAAAACAGAAGTGACGATAAGAGATATCAGAAGCCAGATTGTAGCCGACTAGACGATAATCAAAGAAATAATCCATTTTTTGCAAAGCGGGAAGCTACCGGCAATAGGAGAAGTCAGGTAGAGCCTGTGGAGGTAGACACAAGCTTCTCACGAATGAGAAAATTTAACCCCGTTTCCCAAAATAATGGATATTACCCAACACAAAGTATTAGCTATCAACAGAACAAAAAAGTGCAAACGAATCCGAAAGGCGAACTGGCCAGAAATTTTAAAGAATCAATCATATAGAACATAATAGTCAGTTGCACAGTCAATGGAACCCTTAGTATAAAAATTCGACGCATGAAGCAGCCACCGAAATCGATAATGATTCCATAAATTTTTTAGTGGAAACTCCCTGCTACCGTTCATAGAGCGAACTTTAGCAGGAGGAATTACTGGTCGACACCGGTGCCACCAAATGCTATACTCACCCTTTTAAAGAATTGAAAGGCATCAAACCGGTAGACCAACCATTTTAAGTGAAGTCTATTCATGGCTTTAATCACATTAAACAAAAATGCATAATACATCTTTTCGATATAAACAGTACCTTTTTCCTATTATCGGACCTTAAAACCTTTGACGGTATTATTGGGCTCGATTTACTAAATCAAGTTAATGCAATTATAAACTTAAGAACTAAGACTATAGAACACAGGTTCAGAACTCATGAAATTTTATAAAAACAAATATATATATAAATTTGGCACGAATAGAAGACCTATGTCCCAAAATGATTAAAGAAAAATTTAAAAAAATTATGACTAAAGAAAAGTTAGTATTCGCAGACCCTAACGGGCTACTGCCTTATAATACAAATATAATTGCAACCATGCGAACAGAATCCTGTCGCCTGTTTATTCGAAACTATATCCATATCCAATGGGTGCGGCGGATTTCGTCAACAGGGAGGTGCAAGATTTATTTAAAAACCCTATAACAACTCAGTGTGGGTTGTTGATAACGGCGAGAGAGGCTGCAAGAAAATGCGCCTTGTGATTGATCTCCGAAAGTTGAATGAAACGAAAAATACCCAATACCTAATGTATCGGCAATCCTCGAAAACATAGGCAATGCTAAGTGTATTTTTACCACACTCGATTTAAAGTCCGGTTTTCACCAAATAAAACTCGCAGAAAAGCATCGAGAAAAAACGGTATTCAAGGGAAATACGAATTCTGATTGAAGAATGGACTAAGCATTTTTCAAAGGGCTATTGATGACGTGATTCGTGAACAAATCGGGAAGACATGTTACGTTTACATTGATGATGTAATAATATTTTCAAGAACTGAGGAGGAACATGTTAAACACATCGGATGGGTCCTGAGGAAACATCGGGAGGCAAATATGAAGGTTTCTCGAGCAAAATCTAATTTTTTTAAAACAAGCGTTGAATACTTAGGTTTTATTATCTCCGAAGGTGGTATAACAACAAGTCCTAGTAAAGTAAAAGCAATTCGTAAATATACCGAACCATCCACACTTTTTAGCGTGAGATCATTTTTAGAATTAGCAAGCTACTACAGATGTTTTATTAAGGATTTCGCAGCAATAGCAAAACCTTTAACGGACATCCTTAAATGGGAAAATGGTAAAGTTAGCGCAATCAAATCCAAGAAAATTAAAATCAAACTTACTGACATGCAGACAAGCTCAAATCTTTTAACATCAGAAGACGTGACGCTTCTTCGCCCTGACTTCACGAAGCCATTCGATCTAACGATGGACGCTTCATCACTGGGTCTTGGTGTTGTATTGTCCCAGGAGGGAAGACCCATAACAATGATCTCTAGGACCCTAAAAGACAGACTTTTAGCCATGGTATGGCCTTGAAGGGTCTAAGGAACTATTTCTATGGGCTAAAGAACCTAAATATTTACACAGACCACCAACCACTTACATTTACTGTTTCCGACCGAAATTCAAATGCGAAAGTCAAAAGGTGGAAAGCTTTTATCGATGAACATAATGCTAAAAAATTTTATAAGCCAGGGAAAGAGAACTATGTCGCCGATGCATTATCGCGACAAAACATTCATGCGTTCCAAGACGAGATAAACTCAGATAATGCTACAATTCATAGTGAATTATCACAAACATACGTAATAGAAAAAACAGAGAAACCTGTAAACTGTTTCCGAAATCAAATCATAATAGGCGCAATGCACCTCTACTTAAAAGTTTATATTGTTTAGCGAGACAAAAAGGACTTAATTGAGAGGATTAAAGAAGTCGTAAAAGCAGAAGTTGTAATACATTGCGAGTTACCAACACTAGCCCACATACAACATGAGGTTGTAAAATCATTCCCAGCCACAACATTCTGGCTCACGGGAAAATTTGTAATGGATGCGACCAACAAGGATGAACAAAAAGAATTAGCCGTCGAGCTCATAGAGCGGCTCAGGAAAATGTAAAGCAAATTTTGCAATATTATTTTTTTTCAAAAATAACAAGAATAGTTAACGAAGTTATCGCTAATTGTAAAGTCTTTGCAAAGTCAAAGTACGACCGACATTCAAAAAAAAAGATATTAGAAGAAACACCAATCCCCTCATATGCTGGCGTAATGTTGCATATTGATATCTTCTTCACAGATAGGAAGCATTTCCTTACATGCATCGATAAGTTTTCTAGGTTCGCTACAACCTTACCATTATCATCGCAAATAATAGCACATGTTGAAAATGCACGCAGGTGTTGAACATCTATCCAAAAGTAAAAATAATTTTTTGCGCCAATGAACCATCGCTGAATTCAGAAACAATAACATCCCTTCTTTTTAACCTCTACAACATTCGGGTTATAAATGCCCCACCACTTCACAGCACATCAAATGGGCAGGTGGATATATTTCACAGTACACTAATAGAAATTGCACTATGTCTTAAAATGCAAAGAAATATAGGCGATAGTGTAAACTTAATCAATCATAGAATACAATAGGAGCATTCATTCTGGAAAAAACATATAGACATAATCCACTCAGCCCCACCAGAACTTCAGATAGAAATCGGACAAAAGATTCAACAAGCTCAAGAGGGTCAGTTAATAAGATTTAATGAGGCTAGGCAGAACAGAGTATTTCGACCTGGTGAAACTGTGTTGGTAAAGACAAACAGGCGGTTAGGTAATAAACTAACCCCCTTGTGTGTTGAGGAGAAAGTTGAGGCCGATTTGGGAACAACGGTTCTTATTAAGGGAAGAATAGTCTACAAGGATGATTTAAAATAAACTTATCAATTAGGCTAGGAGTACTTCTTATTTCAACATCAACAGCGAAGTTCATCGAGTTTACGGATTCAGTCTACATTCCAGTGATTGACGGAAACGTGGTCATCTGGAAAGACTTCGGATATCTTCGTCATATGACAAATTTAACAACTTATTCAAAAATAGTAAAACAAACCGCAATCCTGACAAAAGACAAGTTCCCACAGTCATACATGAGGAAGATACTGGAAGCAGACTTAACACATTTAAATAACCTATTGACGGCTATCATGGTACACATAAGAAGTAATAACTTTTTAGGCACAGTCTTGAAGGTAGTAAAATTTAAACAGGTGCAAGTAATAGAGGGGATAAACAATCAAAGGGTAATAAATACTCAAATGTAGGAACAAATCAATAGACTGACGGAGAGTGTTAATCGTCTTATAGACAATATTAAGGGTACTCAAGTCAACACAGGCCATTTATATGAGATTCTACTAGCTAGGAATGGAATGATGATAATGGAACTAGAGAATTTAATGTTATCCGTGACAGTACCGAAAATAGGAGTAATTAACCCCACAATATTAGACGACAATGATATCCGGTCATTAATTGATAAACAATTTACAAATATTACTATAACTGAAT
>JBANCV010001073.1:0-19731 GCA_037040105.1 Amiota albilabris | reverse complement strand
TTCAGACAGACAGATAGACGCGGCTGGGGGACTTTGTTTTATAAAATGTGTGGATTAGTATATTATGTAAAAGTGATGTTCACAAAAATGAACTCAAAAAATAGTATGATCGCGCTAAACTGAAGAAAGGCTGGACCAATTTTGATGATTTTTTTTGTTGTTATGGAGTCCTCAGCCTCAGGTTCTTTGCTACAATTGGACCCAGTAGGTGGCGTTATTGTTCAGATATAAATAGTTTTATACCATTTTTTTCTAATAAGAACATTAATTTGAGAAGGGTTTTTTTATGGGAAGTACCTCTTCTATTGAATCGATTCGGCTAATTCCAGCAAATGTGGTGCGTTTGATAAAAGAAAGCTTCTTGCAAGTCTCTTTAGCTCAAAAACTTATTGTCTAGTTTGCATACATACGGACGGACTGACGGACATGACTCGTCACGCAGATTAGGAATATATATCCATAAAGAGTATAAACATGCTCAACTGATTCGCAAGCTATACTCCATAGCATTCAAAAGTCTCTTAATAATAACAAAAATACTTCTAAACATAATTAAGCATGAGTTTTATTTCCTCTCATTGAACCATTCTATAGAAATAGGATATGGACCACTTCCTATATAACCAATAGAGCCGGAGTCCTTAGCAGCCAGTGTATCTATATAATAATGTTGATCATATCAATATGTTCATGGAAATTTAACTTATCTTCAAGCAACTCTTTTTCTTTGAACGAAATGAAAATAAGTTTGTTAAAAGGCTTAAGAATTTATTAGTTTTTGTAAATATTTCATATTACTTTCTGCAAACCTTTCCTTAATACAAAATTTTTTTTTTTTTGTTTTTAATTTTGTCTTTGGTTTTGATTGGCTCTATGAGATCTTTGATGACGTTGAAGTAAACGAACTTCACTCTTTATACTCTTCATGGGAGAGAAAAGTTTAATAAGTTTGTCATGAAGTTAGTTGCACTCAGAAGGAGACATCGCAGACCACATAAAGTAAATATATTTGTGATCAGCTCGATGAGATGAGTTGAGTTAGCCATGTCCGTCTGGCCGTCTGTACGCGAAATAGTACTTCATTTTTTGAGCTAGAGAGCTGAAATTTGTACGTAGTTTTTTTTTTGCACATTTGTAGGAGCAAACCGAATCGGACTACTTGAAGGGGTACGTCCCATACATTCCTCAAGGACAAATGAGTAATCTTATTAGAAAATTTTTTTTATTATATATGCCACCGCCATGAAATGGCATAATAAGTTTCTGATTCATATTCATTAACCATGTAAATTTAAAGATCCTAGGATTACTGGATCGCAACAGCTCCCATACAAAAAACGTTTTCTGCGACTGCGTGAAGAGTATTACATCTTCGGCATAGTCGAAGATACCCATCTTTTCTGGTTTATCTTGCATGAAGTTGACAGATGCATATTTCCTTATTCATAGGAAATTTATGTACTAGGAATTTATCGATGGAATCGAACTTAATTAATTTTCTAGTTTTATGTTCACTAAACACATACATACAATACTATGCTATATATATGGTCAGTACTTATTTGAATGAAAGTTATTTTTTGTTTTACTCAATAACCTGTGGTTTAATATGAATGGATAGAATGGAACTTAAAAGAAAAGAAAAGAGATGGAAATGAAACGAAAGGAAAGGTAGTTTTCGAATTGAATATACTCGTACTATTTCCGTTTGGTATTCAAATTGGTTGCTAAGCAAAGATATGCAAACTCAAAGAAGAAATTTTATACTAAAACAAACGAACATACATACGTATAAGTATATTGCTCAATTGCTCACTTGCTCACTTCCTTGATGTATGTACTTGTATGTAAATGTTTATGCTGGCGGTATTGAAATAAGAAAAAGTATCTATGTATGACACAGACCCACATTTTAAATCGCAATGCATTTTGTACAAACAAATATGAGTATGTGTAACATACTTCTGTGCTGAGTACTCTATACATTTCTTTATTTGTTTGGCTGTAAGTTTTTCGTATCGTTTCGCTTCGCTTCTAGTTTTCTTTGTTTGCTTTGCTTTTTGAGTGTTATTCTTGCTATTAAACTTTGCTGAGCATGTGTTTGATTCAATGTGATGTGTTACGTTTCTTTGCATGCTTCACTGTATTGCTTTTTCGAACATGTGCTTTTTCACGCTTACTTTTTTGATTTAAATTTTTCTTGAATTTTTGTTGTTTTAAGTGCATTTTTGGGGCGCGAAAATTCGCATTCCATTTGGTTATCCTTGAGAATACATACATACATGCATGCACTGAAATATTAAGCCATGAATTGGTCAGCCAGTTTTTCTCATCAATGAGTAAAAACTATAGAATGCCGTGTGTTTCTCTGGCATTTTAATTGTGACCATCGCATGAAAGGTATATTTGCGTGTATACTTTTAGTCACTTTCTACTTCATTTTTTCATTTAAGTGGTTTGCCATCATCAACACACTTCTTTGAAATTCATGGTGGCATGGAAAGTGAATACAAAAGGAAATGTATAAATGGAAAGCAACATCAATAACATTTTGAATACCGAGAATGCTATTTATGTCAATGATCGAGTCAATTAGTCAGTTTGTCTATGTAGGACTTCAGTTAAATAAGTAAAATCAGTATTTTTCAGTAAGCCCCCCAAAAAAGTTTGTTCAGGGTCATTGTGGTTAGATCCATGGATTTTCTTAACTACTCTCATCTCCCATCTTTGTGTCTGTTAGTAAGAAATTGCTGTCAAGACAGACTCAGGTATTATAGATATAGCCCATACACATCCTTTCATCTTATCAAGCAAAGTATGAAAAGTAACCCGATCAGAAAAAGTTAAAGTATATTGACAAATAGTAAATTCAAAGTACTAGGTTATAGTGAGTTATGACTTGTCACAGTACAACAGTATGCAACATTACAATGTGCTTTACATGGTTTCAATACGGAACAATCCACATTATTTTCGACTTTCACCGCTATCATTCTTCCATTATCCTCTGCAGAGCGACAACATTAGAGAGGGTAACTGGTATTATCTGTAAATGTGTGTTTGGAGCACTTGTTTACGATCATGCACGGCTTTAATCGCTACACGGTTCATGACACATATTATTCGTCACTATTTCATACAAATGTTGATCTGTTCTGGGATCAGGAGAAAGCCTGAGATAGTCCCAAATCAAATATTGCAGTACAATAAAGTCATTTTATTGTTCTTTCAGACCTTCCTCGCTTACATACTAATACCTATGCATTTGTATCGTATTTCAGTGAAAGTCATCAACTGAATATGAATAGAATAAATATACAAACAAATAGGCAAAAGAATAGAAAGAGTGACAGATACACGAACTAATGCATATGAAGTTACAGCCCATGAAATGAGCACAGGACATCAAAAGCAACATGAACAGAGGAACACTGACTTTCTATGTAGACCAACGTAAACTAAAGTATTATGGTTTGTTTCATATAGAAATTTACTACTAATGAATGAATATGATACATTTTTGTAAGTTTAGTCTTTTTTTTTTTTTTTTTTTTCTTTTTTCATATTCATATTGTATTTCCCCAAGTAGCATCACCAGCAGTTGTAAAAACTGGCACTCGATTTTAACTATTTTTGTCATGCGACATGCAGCCCAAATATATACACATATTGGTTAACGTTTATATACACATTGGTACATACCTAAATAGTACAGAATGTTTCAACTTTTAACAGAGTTCATTTTAACAAAGCAACTACTACTATTACTCAGACAATATTCTCTAGATAGGATATATGTATACATATGTATGTGGTGTAGGCATGGATATCAGCCATCAAAAGCAGCCAACAAAACTGGTTGGTTGAGCAGTCAATGCCATTCCAATTTGAAATGTAAATTCATTTGGTAAAATTTCTGCGAAAACATCTCACTTTGTCTCTGTGTGCTTGATATGTCATGCCGTTTTGTATGTTCTTGTGTGTGTGTTTGTGTGTGTTTGTGTGTGTTTGTGTGTGTGTGCGTATCTAAACATCTATGACAGTACAACTGTTTTGCGTATCTTTTTGTTATTCTTGCTGGTTTTTGTTGTCTCATCTCGTTGTATGCACGAGTATATTTAAACACAAAAGCTATACTCACGTATATAGTAGAAGATGTGTTGAGGACAACAAACAATGTTAATAATGGTGATGAAGATGGTCGACGGGGAACGATGGTTGACGGAGAACAATAATAAGAAAGAAAAACCATTTGACTTCATAAAAAGCCAAGCCAAAGAAGACCAGAACATATCAGATCAGATCAAATGTGGAAAGGACTATTGTAGAATGACTGAATGAATGAATGAATGAATAAGTGCAATAAAGCCGCGCTGTACATAACAGCATGGAACGAGCATTTAGCAACAATACAACCGATATTTAGTCACTCAGAAAAAAATGTACCATTGTGGTTTCTTTAGCTTTACTCGTACTTCCTTGCTTAATTCAAACCAACTCAACGTAACTGAACTCAACTCATAGCAACACAACTCAACACACAGTGAGTAAAGTTTTGTGAGTTCTGATTTGGCGTCCATAGTGGGTTCGAAACATATTTTGGTTAAAAAATTAACAATTAAAATGAATTCATTACAAAATCAACACATGTATGTATTTTCCAAAAAAACGCATTTTGCTTTTGTACCTCTGTGAAATAATTATATGTGCAATTCCATTTTAGTGTGCATTTTGGGCAAGTAAAGTAATTTATTGTATAGTTGTCGCGTACAGGAACGCATACTAAAGTAAGAAACACATTTGTAGCCAAAAAAAAGAAAAGGAAACTAATTTAAGTTTTAATGCAAGAATGTCACATGGAACAAGTCTGTCAGAAGAAGAGCTCGGTTTGATAATAGGACTAAAGGAAAGTGGCACCAAAATTGTTGATATTGCAACTACAGTGAATCGCCATTTTGATTTATGATTATGAATTTTGTTAAGAATCCAGAGAGTTATAGCAATATGAAGCATAGCGGCAGGTCTACAAACATTGACAAACAGGTTTGCTATACTTCCCGAGTACCCCAACCAATTCTTTTGATTCCGTTTGGCTTTTGCTTGAAAATATAAATTTTGGGGAAATGAGTTTCGGCAGATAATTTTTTTCTGATGAAATACAATTTAACTTAGATGGTCCTGATGGTTGTCAAAATTACTGGCGCGCTTTAAGGCATCCACGGCAGACCCGTCTTAATCGAAACCACGGAGGGGGCTCGTTAATGATTTGGGCTGTTTTTGGATATGCTGGAAAGTCTCCGTTTTGTTTTATACCCAGCAGAATAAACGCTCACACATATGTAGAATTGTTAGACACTACACTTATTGATTGTGCTGATAACCTTAATGCCGAAAATTGGACGTGAAAGAGTTTTTTTTGTTTTTTTTTTTGGAATGGCCAGCGGTCAGTCCTGACTTAAATCCTATTGAGGACTTGTGGGGAATCCTATTAGCGCCAAAGTGTCCTTTGGTTATGGAATGGGACAAAATAAACCATTCCAAATTAGAAGCTCTAGTGGATTCTATGCCAAGAAGACTAAATCAGGTGCTTATGGTAAAAGAAAACACATTACGTATAACTGCTAAAATCAACTTTAAATTAAGTTTATTTTCAAAGAAATTAAGAAATTACCTTTTTGCACATATAAATATTTCATATGATACAATAATTTGTTATAGAAATTAATTATTATATATTGAAAGGCATATTGAAATAAATTTGTTTGTTTTTATCAATATATATTCACAAATAAAAAGAATCTTAATAGTTTTTTTTTTTCAAATTTAGTCATTGCCCATATAATTATTTCAATGAGGTATTTGATTTATGCGTTCTCTCTTTTCACGCGTTGTACTTATAATGAAATGTCACTTCATTTCTTTCACACAATGTGGAAAAAACGTTGGAAATATAATAAGAATGGAATTTCATTATTTGAGTGCAAGTGATGTGAATTCATACTGAATTCATACTGGCAATGTGACTGCATTCTAGAAAGTCTGTAGTACATACATACATACGTGGATGTCTGAACTATGAAAAATTTTAGATGCTTAGTTGTGCCTATTTGTTTTCTATACATAAAAATAAAATCATAAACATTGAAAAGACTCTGTACGCATCACATAAAAACCACTCAATGGATTCCAAAACAAATCACTAAATGATGAGACGCTTTATTGTGTGTAACATTTGGTGTTTGTTTAATCGAAACTGGCTCTCTTTATATTATAAATTCAAGGATTTATTGTCTGATTCTGTAGAAGAATCAAATTGAAAAAGACTTTATTGGAAGAACGTACGCGTATCATAGCATGTATTAATTAATTAGTATATTTAAAAATTGAGTAGGCAACATCATTGAGAGTAGATTTAGGTAAGGCCACAAGTTGTAACACCTTAAGCCTTGGACTAATGATTCGGATAAAAAAGTTTAAATTACACTGTCAAGTGTCAAGCTGGGCAGTAGTAGGAGAGAAAGAGAGGGAGAGCAAGACAGAGAGAGAGACAGAGTTTTATTATTATCTACTAAACTGAGTATGCATACGCCTTAAAGTATGCAACAAAGATTTTAAATAGTTCAATCATTTTATTTAATTTTTTTTTTGGTTATTTATTTTGAAAATTTAATTTAATTTATAGAACAAAGACTAGCTTAAGTACAAAATTGTGGTTGTTATGGCCATCGGCTTAATATTTTAATTTGTTCTTGTATTAATGTGAAATTTGAAATTTACACAATAAAGTTCTTAGAATGCAAGTATTTATCAGCTTATATGTACAATAAAATTCTCAGAAAAATGTACACGTATGTATTATGTAACTCATTGAATTGATATTGGTTTTTTGCTCAAATTTACACAGTCAAATGGCCTTTAGAAATACTCATACACGCTCGAACAAACTTGCCCATAATTAATAAATAAATAAGCTTGTTTAAATACCTATATGAATGTGCAATGTATAGTATTATTTAAAGAAAAAATATAAACCATAAAGGAAAAGAAATATATCTTCGACTATGTCGAAGATGTAGTACTCTTCACGCATCCCATAGAAAACGTTTTATGTATGGGAGCTATGTGATTCAGTAATCCAAGAATATTGAAATGTACATAGTTGATGAATGTGGGTCAGACACTTATAGTGTCTGAATTTCAGTTTGATAGCACAAAAAACAAAGAGTGTTTCGAATAAGAAAATGAATTTTAGAAGGGGTGTTGTATGGGTGGTACCCCCCTAATGATCCGATTCGGCTGATTTCGACAAATCTGTTGCATATAGTAAATAATAAGAAACCTTTGTACAAAATGTTTGCTCTCTAACTCAAAAACTGTGGGACTAGTTTGCATACATACAGACAGACAGACGGACAGATGGACAGACGGACATGGCTAGGTCAAATCGTCTCGTAACGCTAATCAAGAATATATATACTTTATATAGTCTACGATGTCAAACTTCATTTCAAACTTATAATACTATTCACTACGTGAAGAATATAAACATAAAGTGATAAGTTCAAAAATACAATTTCCAAGAATTTTTGTTGCTTTTAGTAGGAAATAGCTTTTATACTCGTACCCCTTATGAAAATTTTGCATTAGTTGCATAGGGTGTAAGAACACAAATGGCATTGAACTGGCCATTTAAATTTAATCCCAGGAAAGGACAAAAGTGAACAGTACAGTAGAATGAGAATGAGAAGAAGAATAATAATAGAAAGTAAAAAGAAAATGAGTACAAATTGTCAAACGAAAGAATAAATTTACTCGCTACAGGGCAAATTAACACTCAAAAAGCAAGTCAATTTCTACTAGTTTACAATAATACTATCATATATGAAGATGTGAATGAGTGCATGGAGAAATTATACCATGCATTGCTACGATATCATGAGTAGGCAGCAAATTTGTTCAATGCTATGAATATGCAATATACAGTCAAATGCCGATAATTCGTACCCGGATAAATTGGAAACTTCGTTAATCCGTAAAATTCCGATTCGGAATTTGTTTTCAGATTAGATTGCTGGTTTCTTTAAAAGCGTTATGTCAGTAAACTAAAGCGTTAAACACAATCTGAATATCTGGATACACTCTTGTGTTTTACATTATGCCGGCAAAGTAATATTTCCATTGGGGGCCAATTATAAACGGGAAAAAATCTGTTGTTTCTCAAAGCATTAAACATAAATAACCTTAAAGCAAGCAGTGGTTGGCTTGATCGTATCAAAAAGCTCCACAATATTACATTTAAGAAAATGTCCAGTGAAAATTCTGGCAAATTGAGAATCACCTGGGAATGATTCTCTCACCAGGACGCTTCCAGAAATATTACTTTCTATTTGACTAAAATTTCTTAAGAGTTCATTCATAAAATCAAATGATATCTTTCCAATCATCTCAAACCCAGTTTAGCCAGGTTAGAGGAACAAATAGAACCATGTTCAATGGAATCTCAATTTTCATGTGAAGACATAATGGTGGATTCAAGGAATTGGGGATTATTTATCTGCCAAAGAGTTGTTCCTCTATACAGAAACTCATAATAAAGTAAGGTCAGTTGAGCATTTTTTAAATGACTTTGTGTACGCAATCCGAGACCCAAACTTAAAGAGATTAGCAAGCCAGATGATGATCCAAATCATGCTGCGCGTAAAACCCAGAGTCACCATTTCAGTTGAAGAAGTGGCTGGTCCAATCCGAGTAGAAATTTAAGGCCATTTGAGAACCATTAACCAATGAATGCTAGAGAATACCTGGAACTTTTTCCATAATTTTCTATTCAGCCGTTTATCTCCTACGAAACCCAAAAAAGTACTGTATATGTTAAAAAGTTACCGACTTTTACTCATTTTATTCTCCACTGTATATGTATGTAATATAGTTAAAAAAAAAAAAAAATAAATGAAAATCAAATTTTTAACCTCGTTACATCGAAATCTCAATAAATCGAAAACACCTTTGACTCTTAAAAAAAATTTGTTTCCTTGCAATTTCGAACTATCGGGAGTCGGCTGTACTACTAAATAATTGCAACATTCTCGTTCTTGATATTGCAAATGATTTGTTGCTACACTTAAATTCTTTCCACATATAATTGACTTGCCCTGCATATTATTTTGCTTATTAAAAGAAACATAAACCTCGTTTCTGTCGACATTCCTTTTGATGACATACCTGCACCATCTAAAGAGCATCATACTCCTCTAATATCTGTATCATGACTGAGGCAAATATCATTATTGATTCACATCCAACTATTGCTAGGTAACAACAAACTACAAAGGAATTAGGTATTGCATGCAATACTCTTGAAACTTAAATAAACTGGTTGCTGGGCAACATTGTCATAATGCTAATTGGTATGCTTTCCTTATCTACAATCATTGAACTATGGGTGTACGGTCTTGGTATCACCGTGAGGTGAGCGTAACAGAATGTTCTTAGAGTCAAGCTACAACATATCAGTAATGAAGGCTTCATACAGGACTAGCAGGCTTCTATTGTATATAAAGTTTATGATGCTCTTGTCTTCACTAAAATAATGAGTAACTGATTTCAATATTTTGTTGCTCACTTTAATGAGCTTTTCTTAGTTTTCTTTTATCTAATAAGATACTCATATGATGTATGTCTTGTTACTTTTGCAATTATGAATCATAAGTAGTGTATTTCAATTAAAGAATTTAGAAAACATAGCAAAGTTGCACAATTGCGAACCGGACTTGCCTACGAAGGGTTTTGTACCATCGAATAACATTTAACTCTGGTTTCTTTTTAAATACTTTCGTAAAAGAAACAACAGAGGTGCTTAAATAGTTTTTACCCATTTTAAGATGAAAAAAGATCTTTCTCCTAAGCAATTAATTGCTGGAATGCTTAAAAATATCTACATAAATGTATTTTTTGCAGAGTGCACAACTTCAGTGTTTTCTGGTAAGTTTTTGAGATGATAATATAAGTGAATACATTCATCATATTTTGATGAAATTGTCAGGAGACACGATTTTTAAGTTTAATAATAATTGTACATTTATACGAAAATGTTCTTGCCCAGAAAGAGGTGCTCTTTCATTAAGACGTGACTCATCTTTGATTTTTCTGCGAAGAGTGTCATAACGATAATAATCTTGGACTCCACATAGTGCTTTGGATTTTTCTTCATGTTTATGAAATTGTTTATATCTCATTATTATAAAGATCTTTGCAAAGTACCAAAAAAAAAAAAAAACAATCGACTGCTTCAGGTACAGATTCATCTGCAAAAGTACCCATTAAAATAAAAGAAGGAGCAGCGCGCAAGGAACGAAATTTGCTAAATAATTAATTGTTTCGATTCGTGGCTTAACTGTGCATATACAGTTAAAATATTACTTGGATTATCATAAGATTGACCACAACAGTTTGTTATGTCCAAACCATTATTTTTTAAAGAGTTTCACAAATCATTTGCAATCATTAGTGATGTTTTAGCATATTTCTTAGCATTTGCATTCGCATTCCCAAAAATTCAGAAATAATAAATACATAACATTATTAAGTAAATGAAACAAGAGCATATTAATTTCTTATCTTTTTTATTAGAAAATATTTTGTAACTCAAGAAATCCTTGCAATTATATCTGTAAACAACTTTCAGTTTCACTTTTGGTATTGAAAATAATCAACTTCTCATTAGAAATTACAAGAAAAAATATTCTTATCTAAATCTTTTATCATTTACCGGTCTATTACCGATGTATAAATAAGTCCACGCACCACTAAACATTTACTCGCTCCGTACACTTATTGGTGGTGTGACCAAATAATGACTCGGTGCCTCGTGAAACGGAACTCCGTACTAGTGATGTAGCGAATATTTGTATCGCAGAAACGACGAAGCATGTTCCTTATGCGATTTTTTCAATTTTAATTTTTGTTTAGTGTTGAGTTTACTTTATTTTGGGAACCTGAAATAGAAAAATTCCGTGCGTCATGATGAAAACAAAGAACAATCAGACACAGAACATGGTCAAAACGAGTACAAGTATTTTGAAGAAAACGACATAGATGAAGACGATATACTACCTTTGAATGTTTTAAAGGCCAAATCAAGTATAATAATCACAAGTGGTCTGCAGAAAAAGGAAAGTCCTATCGTTGTAAATCATCACGGTAATAGTGCAGTGGACCAATGAAGCTTGAATTTTCAGATGAAGCCCAAAGATAAGAAACTTCTTCAAATAAAATATCAGCGCTTATTGGAATATTGGTGTTAACTGCTGTCAAGAAAGTTATACATTTATCTGGTAACGAATTGTTGGCAGATTCTATAGTGGACGACAATGAGTAAATCTAGTTTTAAGTCTGTACGCATTCTGTTTATTGGATATAAATTTGCTCCTATAAGAAAAGTTTGGGAGATATTTGTTCATAAGTGCCGTCAAAATTATACACCTGGGCCTTATCTAAGCATAGATGAGCAACTACTGGAGTTCTGAGGCAAATGGAGATGCTCAATCGCCCACAAATTTGTGAAAAAATTGCATTAATCTCTAATCCAAAATCAGCTGAATAACAGACTCAAAATGCCTACTTTGAACTCTTACTATAGTGCGAAATATTATTGGAAATCTTTTGCCGACTGTAAATGAGAATGAAATTATTGGAATAAATGAAAAAAAAGAGGAAAATTTGCGCCATTTGTCCACCATCTAAGCGACGAATGACAAAGTCAAAATGCGCGAAATGCGAAAAAGCCTTTGTGTTGAGCACAAAATAGAACTTTGTGCCTCTTGTACAAATTGAGACTGGATACTAACGGAATCGCTTATTATATTACATTTAAGATAAATAAACCTAAAATTAAATATATGTGCCTGAACTTCCTTATTTTAAACTTTTTGTAAGCAATGTTTTTTTTAAGACAAGCCATATGAAGAAGCGCTGTGAAAACTTACTTTATAATTACAAAACTTGATAAAAAACTTTGATAGTGTTTTATTTCGAAAAAAAAATTTTACTAAACAATGTATGATTCTCCGGTGCACAGGTGAACTATCAATGTAAATAATGTCGTCGTCGATTCGACGAAGCATTACCTTTTCGTATTGAAAATAACCATGTAAAGTACAAGTACGGTTAAATGCTCAGATAAAAATACCAAATGACCTTAATTAATTTTTCTAAATTATTTTTTCAATTTTTCCTGTCCATTTTCACATTATTGAACGTGACTGTTCTTACGCTTATTATTGGTGCGGAGTGAAGCTTCTTGATAGGGTATTAATTTTCTGATGATTAAATAATATTATTTGACTATACTAATAATAATTAATAGATAATATACAATATATATATATAATGTATAAATATTATATATTATAAAAATAATTTCAAAATTTAAAAATTGTCATATTTATAGTTAACAAAATCAATGTATAAAGATTTATCTAATATTTTTTTTAAAGCAAATAATTAATAATATATATATGTAAGATAAAAAAAAAAATAATTATCATATAAAATTTATAATTTTAATATAAATCCTAACTAAAATTATCTTATGAAAACAAAATTTAAAAATAAAATTGAATTTTTATCTAATTTTTAAATAAAATTTTAAAATAATAATTATTTCTTTTTATATATTTTATTTTAAAATTTTTAAATTATTAAAAATTATACTATATACAAAGTTTAATCATAGTTTTTTAGATTTCATTTAAGACTTATGGTGTTGTATGTGACACAATCAAAGTGATAAAAAAGTCAGAATAAAGTATGTATATTTTAGATTTATCTTTTACATAATTTTATAGACCCTGAATAGTTCCATATGTAACATTGGTGTTTTGGTATGTTTCAGGCTATATATTGGTTACAAAACAAGAACAAGAAAAGTGAAGTTATTGTGATAATTTTTAAAAATATATATGAATCATACTGAAGGCTTTTAGAAAATGTATAGCAAAATCAATCCAAATAGTTTTGTGAATATGAATTATTCTGAAATTTTTGCGCCTTTAAACTTTTGGCTGTCCGCAAATTTTGCCATCATTAAAATCACGCCGCTCTATGTCCAGGCCTACAGGCCTGTCAGTCATACAGAAATCTATTATTTTGCAATTATTATTTTTGAACAAAGAAGTTTTTCCAGGTCATTCAAATGTTATTCAATTTGAATTTGTATCCAGGTAATTAAACTATTTCATCACATCTCACTGCATTATCAGCTGCTCTGCTTTATGCTGCTATGATATTTTCGACATTTGTATAGGGACCAGGTTTAATTTTTAAATTTATTATATTTTTATTATTTAATCCAATATCTTCAATAAAGGACACAATCTGTGAAAATTTTAATTATCTACCTATCATTTTTTATGAGTTACAGCACGCAGACAGACAGTCAGATGGACGGACGGCCAGCGGAGGCTTAGTGATAGTGTTTCGTTAGGACACTTTGAGTACGGAACCGTCGTAAAAATAAATCTTTTATGTTTCTACTTTTACAAAAACATTGTCTACATAATTTAAAAATTGATACAAAGAAAAAGTCTTTTCATTTTGATTGCAATTTTAAAATTAGGCCAAATTTTATTACATGTATGGAACATACAATAAATTAACACATTTGTCAAATCCACCCACACGCCCAAATGGGTCATTTAACTTTTTCTTATACTATTTACTTAAATAAACAATTTAGTTTTCATTTTCTGTTCATTTTCTTGTATTTTTTCAATTTTAGCTATGCCCGAATGCAATAAATTTGACACAAGTGAATCTTGAGTTCGTTTAATTTTCTTTAAAATATGCTTCCCATCTTTTCTACTTATGATGTGTGCGCTATTCACAAATTAATGTTAGTGTTTGTCTGGCATTGCTATGACATTTGCAACATAATAAATTTAGAAAAATGCAAAGTACATATATATATATATATACAGATATATATGAAAAGTAATCAAATCGTTGTTCCAAAGACATAACCCATTATAATCCCACAATAATGTTTTGCTCCAGTATAGACATGTACATAGTGATTGCCATCCATCCTGAAGAACTTATATAGTTAGATATTTGAATAAAAATTTGGAGAATGTATAGATTATGCTAAAATTGTAATGCCGTCATGGACCCCGGGAGTCTACATATCTAAGCTTAGAAGGTGCAACTCTAACTAGTATTGTATATGGCTATAGTACTGGAGTCATTCATATAAGAAGCTTCTTCTTGGTTCTGATACAGAAATTCAACACATTGTTATGTTATGTGATTGCTGCGAAATAAATTTTTCTAACATTTAGTGTGAGAGAGTTTCTTGTATAAGGTATACTATAATGGATTCGGTGGAACTGATAATATTAATATCAAGACTTGTTCTTAATTTAGTTTATTTTCTTAAGGCATTTTTATTGAAATGTTTGTTCTTTTGAAGCATTTAACAAATTAGTGCTGATTAGCACTGATTTATGTATTTAGCTGCACTCCCATGGAGACCATCAACAACAGCATCAACAACAGCATTAGCACCAGCATTATGAGTATTTGAGACTGGAAAAAGTAAAAGCATGCAACGAATGTAGCGATATGGTAAGAGTGTATTGCAGAAGAGAACTGAAAACATTTAAACATTCTACTTATATCTTAAATACTTTGAGTATACGCAAATGAGCGAGAATTTCTTTTGTAGTAAAATTCTATTTTCGTTAGATATATACATATAAAACGATTTACTTGGGATTAAAGTTCTATCTAATCTAATTTAAATCATTTTATGTATGCACGCAGTTATGTCAATTATTTTTAAAATATTTTTCCTTTTCGTTGCTATTCTTTGAATTTTTGTTTGGTATAAATATTTTGATTATTTGATGAAAGTGAAAGTGAAAGTGAACGAATCAAAGGGCGTCACTTTGGTTAATGTTTGGCTAATTTTGTTTGTTCTTTTCTTTTTTATAATTTTCATGTAAAATAAAAGCAAAAATTTTAATCAAACAATGAAACACGAAAAAAATGAAAAATTGTCGAGAGAAGTCTGACAAGTTTCGCATGTTCCTTTCCTTTCATAGCATTCATTAAAGCCTATATTGGTTTTCCCATTCGTATCGCCAAGTCATTTCTTCATATTTGAAATTATGTAAATAATATTCATAGAAATAAATCATAGTAATTGTTCTTGTTTTTCCTTATTTGTGTAAATCGATGAGGATTAATACTTTTGAATTCCAAAAATCTTTGGCGATTATCTTTCCGGCTAATAAAAATACTTATAGGATTTTCATATCCAGTGAAGCGATGATTTTTACTCAAACTCTAACAGTTTACACTTAAAATATTAAAAATACTTTCTGATCTGTCAGTACACAGTGTAGATAGTAATGGCGTTAGGAAACTTATCTGGTCTACCTCATGTTATGAAGGAGTTGCGGTTGCTTATGGTGGCCGGTCATCAAATGGTAAGCAGCAGTTAAACAATTTTATGCACGCCATTTTACGGTATTTCAATCAATTCTATTTGCCACAGGATATACGAGAGTTTTGTTAGTGACAGTAGCACATTTATAATACTATAAGAATAAAGAAACAAATAAATTAGAAAAACATCTAAAACATAACTAAAAAAGTTGAAAAATGTTAAAATTGTTTTCTATTTATTTCAATTAAGCTATTGGATATGGTCTTTTGAAAAATTTACTTCTTTTTTGACTCATTACCCATTGTATACAAAAACTTTCAATAGGCTGCAATGTACTAACAATTTATGCAATGATACTCAAATAATTTTGATTGTATTGACTTATTCATAAAAAACAAAAATCATTTGTATTCTATCTGTTGTCTAAGTCAACATCTAGAGCTCATCAGCGAGCTTTCTTTACCTTTACATGGGATATGCATCACCTTTAGTTAGAGTTCTCAATTTGTGTAGGAACGATTTTTTGCTTCAACTAAATTAAAATGTGAGCGTGCGGTAATCCTCTTTCATGCACTTGAATTGAATACATAGACCATTGTTTGTATGGTTACTTTATAGTTTTAAGATTTCACTTCGGTTAGCAGTCTCCATAACTGCCTATGTTTTTATCCACACCAAACATCAAGGAAACACTCTTCAGACTATGCTACAGATTCTTTGAATATTTCATTGACATAGGCATAGCGGTTTCGGAGTCTATAGGGAACATTGATCTACTTTTATTTACTTAGATTTTATACATAATTAGCTGTACCCCCCATGCGTTGCTCACGAAATTGTCTCCTTTCATATGTTTTGTCATTCTTTATTGACACATAATGCAATGAATAATGGATGTCGTAAAGTTAATAGGAAAGCTTGTGGTTTTCAGCATTAAAATTTTGTTTTCACAAATATTAGGTTAATAATAGTAAGTGTATGAGTATCCAACAACAGAGCCCTAATCATCTGCAACGTTGTGTCAAAATTTCAGAACAATCGGTAAAATAGTTTTCCATTTCTGAGGTCATGAATATACGAACATTTACATTTTTATTTAAATAGATTATAATTAAAACGAGAAAGTAAGTTTTTCTTTAAAAAAAAAAAAAATTTCATTATAAAATATAAATATAAACATTTTCGTTGAGATCAATATGGCATTTACTAACAAAAATATTTTACGAGAAGGGGTCCACGGATTACATAAGTTTAAGAACCACTGACTTAACAACATCGGTAAATCCTTAAGCGTACAATAATTCGAAAATTCTAAGTTTTATCGGTGCTCTTTGACTAACATTTAAATCAGCGTCTTTACATAATCGAAAATACATTATTTTTTTTTAGTTTTTTGGAGTTAAGTTTTAACATGAAACAATACATTTCCACCGAACTTTATCCAAGTAAAATGTAATGAAAATCACTTTTCATAAATTTATAATGAATTTTATTATTCCTTATACCAATAAGTAGTAAGCTTAAGGCTCCTTGCTATAGCTACCAAATCTTTTCCGTTTCTGCTGTATATTTTATTATTGCAGAGGAATTTTTATATTGTAATAAATAAATAAAATAAAATGTAATGAAGAAGTATCTCAAGAAATTTCTGGAATAGTATTGCAATGGGAAAAAAGTCACAAGTTTCTTACTTATTTGTATATTTTTATATGAACATAATAAGTATGACTGTCAATGTATGTATGTACTAAACATAATGAATTAAAAAAGAAAGTATTGTACTACTATGTCCAGTCCTTGTTCCAACTTAAAACAATATTTACACGTACTTAACACTTTATGAATGTAACTTAAGTTTACAAACAAGTACTAAGTACTTTAAACAATAGTAGTAATAGCAGTAGTAGTAATAGTAGTAGTAGTAGTAGTAGTAGTATCATTGTTTAAGAACATGAAAAATGTATGAAGCACACCAATTTGCGCCCTTGTTAGTGGTGGTTGTGGATGAAACCTAAGAAAAAGTGTCCAATGTTGACATTTTCTTTTTTGGTTACATTTCTTGTTAATTATTTAAAATTTGTAATTGTAATCAACTACAATAAATGAATAGGAGGGAGCATCGCAATCATCTCTAACAGCGACAGCAGAAACTCTGACACTTCATCGTTGCACCTTTGTTTGGTTGGTCTTCAAGCAGAAAAGCTCAGTGTAAGTACAATTTATTATGCAATGTAGATGAAGTGTGTCGCAAAAGTATGGTTTACCAGTCAATTCTCATGATCTCAGGGCCAACTGCTGTTACTCAAGTTTTACTGGGAAAACTATTGAAAAACTACAAAAGGGCTTGCGGTCTGAGTAATTGGATAAAACACAATTAAAAGAATATTACAAACATTTTGGCCAACTACTGAGCACCATATATATATACCAAAAAATATGCAGAAAATATGGAGCATGTACGACTGACAACTGAAGTAGATCGGCATTTAACTATGGGCGAAAATTTGAATCGAGAAATTTTCCACAAACTGCCTTCCAGCTTCAGAATGTGGAAGCACCGATGGAAGAGTATTAGATATTTTTACATTAAAGGATGCCACGAGCCAGATACTTTTGGAATACACGCAGTATTTTGCTAAGATCTTATTCTTTTCAATTCATTCTCCTCGCTAATGTATTTGACATAAAAGATTCTGTTTTCTAAGTATGATCTTAGAAGAAGAACGGAAACAGAATTGATGATCCAGGATCACTCGCTTATCGTCCAGTATTGGCACCACTCTGCATTTTGAAAGTATCGCCAACAAACTAATGAGATCCCAAGAGTTCTGCAGGCTTATCAAATTTAGGAATCATTATAATCTCGCGTTTAGTAATCGAAGCACGTTGTTTGAAAGCGCTCTTATTGTTAAAAAAAAAGTTAGAAAAGAATGAGTAAAGGAGTTCTTATGCTTGCACGAACGTGGCGAATTTCAAAACATTGTGTTCTTTGATTAGACAAATTTCGCTATTGAGCACTTCACACACTCTCCAAATGATCGCCGATGAACGTGGTCCAATTGTTTTCATGGAGCCTAGTGTGTCGCATTGACTTATTATCGGGCAAATATTTTGGAAGCTGCTTTAAAGCCGTAGGCATGCAAACATTTCAATCGTACAGTATGGACGTGCGATAAAGCCATTGTACGGGAATGGGCCAAAATACCACAAGATCATATTCGTTCAGCATGAAACTCACTTTTTAACGGTGTGAAGGGCTTAGTCAAGGCAAAAGGTGGCCACATCGAGCTAAAGTGAATGAACTCAAAAACTTTTCTCATTTTCACACATTTTCGTAATTTGAATCAATAAAATATTTTCTCACTAAACAGGTAACAGTTCAATCGCCTAACCTTGAATAAAAAAAAAAAAGATGAGCATTGCATACCAGAAAGACGATGTGTTTACGTTTGCCGTCTGCACAACACACAAGCTGTTTGCATGTATGTTGTTGTTGTGGAAATGTAATCTCTTTATTGATGTATTTCCAGCTATTATTTGTTGGGGATATGACAATAGAAATAAATATTCTGAACTGTAGTTCATGAGATTCAGAAATCGAAAAACGTTAGATTTTGTATTTTTTCACTAAAAATTTTAAACTACATTTTGCCCAACGCCGCTGGAGAAATTTCACTTCAAAAATAAATAAAATCAGCCAAGTGTGAGTCGGACCCGCATATGGAGGGATCCGTAGATATTGTATAATTTTTTTGCTGTATGTCTCAGTGACCATACTTGAATTTACTCCTTTTGAATATGAAAGAAATGACCATTTCAGTCTGGAGTGTGGAGTGTGTTGTTGTTCCATGAACTTCTAGCGTCTTTCGGTTAAGAATAAAGTGTCCACTAAGAACAAAGAAAACTACATTTAAGTCAATTCTGATAAAATCTTAGCCGTGTACATAATAACTTACCCTCATCAAATATTTGAAACGCCTCAGCGTACAAGTCGTTGATGTAAGTCATCAAACTATTTTGCAGAAGGATTGTCTCTGGGCGAGAAATCTCAACGAAATAATTGTAAACGTCGATTGCATCCGTTAGTTCTTTATCCAAGAATTCCATTTTGCTTTTATACAATTCTATTGCATGTACCAGTAGATATAATCTATGGATTTCGGCAATAATTTCTTCCGGATTCATTGTATTGATTGTTAAAGACTGCAAAAGTAAAGATGGAAAAATGTATGAAATACAATTGACAATTTGAATAAAATTCTTAACTATATGGATTGGAGGAA
>JBANCV010001072.1:0-19750 GCA_037040105.1 Amiota albilabris | reverse complement strand
TTTTTTTGTTAAGTTGGTAGCACCTTCCTTTATTACCAAGCCAAATTTGAGCGCGATCTGTCAACTAGTGTGTTTATCTCTGGAGGTCCATAATAAATGCGAACGAGGGACTTTGAAAGAAATCTGGACATTCAGGAGATAGCTTCTTGATCAGAAAACTTCTATCCGGCGTAAGCAGGAAGAGATTAAAAAGTTCTCATCCTAAAGATTTAAACACAAAATGTGTAACGTTTGTCATCGTAAGTGTACACTTTTATCTTTTAAATATTATTTGTAACTCACAGATTATAGTATTTTTCTAGATGCAGTAGAATTTTTTGTAACGTTCTACATTTTATGTTTATTGCTGATATATCCGAAAGCTTAAATCGACAGAACCTATTTTTTGCACTAAACATATAGCTACTAAAATATTATCGAAAAATAAAAACCAAAAGAAGGGTATCTTCAACAATGGTTGATGAAAATGTATCAGCAAATTTTTGTGTCCAAATTTAAGATATACGTAATAGATTAAAAAACAAAACAGTTTTTCTTATAAGAACATGAATTTAAGTAGAGGGCTTGTATGGGACGGTACCCCTCGGTACCGATAGTCCAAGGGTCTTGAAATTGTAGTGGCTTTTGTATATAGGTCAAAAACTTTCAGTTTTCAAATTTCAGTTCGATAGCACAAAAAACAAAAAATGTTTTCTAACAAGAACATGAATTTGAGTAGAGGGCTTATATGGGAGGTACGCTCCTTGTGCTCCGATTCACCTGATTCCTGAGAGACTCGTTTGCATACATACGGATAGACACGGCTAGATCAACTCGTTTTGTAGCGCTGATCAAAAATATATATACTTTATGGGGTCTACAATGTCTCCTTCTTTGCAATACAAACTTCATGACAAACTTATAATACTATTCACTACGTGAAGAGTATAACAAGACAAATTTTGTTTTAAGTTTTACTTATTTTTTTTTAAACTTTAAAGTCGTACGAATGTATTGTTCGCCTTCGTGGAAATGCCCATGTTTAATTAACCGTTTTATTTTTTTTTAAATTGTGCTGAGGAAAAGAAGAATTTGTAAGGTGAGCGCAGTATATTTGTGGCACACGAGAGAGAAAGAGAGAGAGAGATTTATTTGGCACAAAGTTATTTCCTTCCTGTGTCGATACATCAGCTGGTTATTATGGATTTATATCCTTATATCCTGTCGTCGTTGTCATCGCAAAACGATATTACATTTATTTTTCGGCAGGACGATGGCAATAAATTATCGATAAAATTACAGCTGTTTTTATTGAGATAGTGTTGCCAGTTTTGAAAAATATGAATGTGAAGACAGAGAGAGAGAGAGAGAGAGTAAATAAAGTTGTTGTTGGAATGTTGAGAGGAGTGAAAACCATCAATTGAAATTCTCTTATCAAAGTTGTAATATTTTGCAATCTTAATTTTTATAAATTCAATGGGATTAATCAGCCTAGCCCCATGTGCCAAGTTGTCAACTGAATCATCCGCATGGGGATTTATCTGTGGTAGCAACATATTGGAATCCTGTCTCGGTTACAAGATTGACATTAGTCTCTCATGCTTGCATTGCAGATAACCACCATCAGTGACTTGATACCATAAACTCATATAGATTTGGTAAGTACACACACATAACTCTTAAGAGCACCGAGTAGAGTTTACCGGAAAGCACACACATTTAACTTAAACTATAAGTAGCCCAACTGGAAGTGTTACCTGTTACTTCTGACCCAAAAGTCACCAAATCGATTTAAAGATTACTTTTATACTTGTACAAAAAAGTATATTTTATCTTGAACGACGGAGCTTTGCTAAGGTTTAGTTAGCCATACATAATCAGTCACAAAGTTTCTTTGCGAGCATCCGTGGCAATGTTATGTGTGCTATGAATAATTTCATTGAGCACAAATAGGATTGTTGGATCATGATACAAAGGATTCTTATTTAATAGCGTGTAATCCATGATTCATTAGTCTTCTCACTTCCAACTCATCAATGTTCATCTAGATGAGAGAACTTTTTGCGCAACTTCTCGCGTCTTTCCTTTTTTACATTACGCCAAGGTTTGCTTGGAGGTTCGCCATTGGTGGTCAACAGAGTTCCATCGTTAGCCAAGCGTATATGGGGGAAATTGGAGCGTCCTTTGACATAGGCTGTACTGGAAGTGCCTTGAAAGAATTGCTTGTCCATCTCATTTGAAGTAGTGCTTTTGTTTATCTAAATAAAATATAAACATAGGTAAATAAATTTCTTTTATACAAAGTATAAAGCATATTGACTTACACGCATCGCACGCTGTTGCTGACTGGGTAATTGTTCTTCGGTGATCTCTTTTCGTTGACGTTGTGGAAATGTGTGGTATTCTGCTTGTGGCACTGTGGGTGGTGCCACACTATAAAGTAGTTTTCCATTAACATAATCCTTGCAAATATAACGTGCCGAACGTGATTGATCTGGTTGACCATTTGAAGTCATGAATCCGCGATTATCTATGTGTATATTCAAAGATTAGAGTGAGAGAGAATGACAAAATAAAGAGGAATACAAATACTTACAGCCATAGGCTAGCAATAATTCCTCAGCAAATGGTGGCCTTTCAGGATCTTCACCTTCCATTGGTTTTGCAATGATCACACCATATTTGTCTTCGAGAATGTGGCGTGGTATGCGTTCACACAATAAGTTAACCGGTGGCACATGATCGCGCATATGATCAATGGGCAATATACCATTGAGCAACATGTCTGCCTTTGTTAGCACAAAACTGGGCATTACCAAACCAGGACAGTCGCAAAGCATAATATCTTTGTCGAGGAAAAGCGTTTGAAAACGTTTAGTCTTGCCAGGCGTTGCCGATACAGATACTTTTTTGACAGTCATTAATGCATTGATTGTACTGCTTTTGCCTACATTCGGATAACCGACCATGCCAATTGTAGTTACATTATCCGTGTATCTTTTCTCATTGTAAATATCACGGAAAAACTGCACCAGTTCGATGCGTGACAACACATTTGGATTGTTTTTGATGCTATGCGCTTCACTGGCATTTTTTGTTGATGACGTTGAAGTTGTTGTTATTTTAGAGCCTAGACTGGAATCAATGCCGCGCTCAATTAAATCCAATTTTTCCTCCAAAGAATCTATGGACTTTGATAAGTCTTGTGCAGCTAAGCGTAGCTTAATTGATAGTTCATCTTCTTCAATCACAGATTCTGTATCCTTTCCTGCATTTCCCAATAGTTTTTCTTCTTCAGCTTCTCGCTTCAGTTCCTCCTCGGCCAAATATGCAGAGAAAAATGCTGTACGGATGCCTTCTGAATCAAAGTAAGTTGCCCAATGTGCACGTTGCTCCGCTGTTAGCAAATCGGATTTATTAACTAAGATAACATTCATTTTTTTAGGATTTAATTCCTTTACATAACGTTCCAGATCCAAGCTACGAAACAATAATGGATTTCGTGCATCGACAATTTGAACAACAACATCGGAACGCTCAACTACACGCCACAGTTGACGCCAAAATTCCAAATTCTTTTCGTATGGCGTCATCAATATGCCTTCGTCTTCCTGCAGATGAGCCAAGCTGCGTCGCCATTCCAAAAAGCTGTCATTTTCAGCCCGATCCAATTCTTCAGGTGTAGTCTCTGTTGTCCATTTGGGACGACGTGGTATTTTCAATTCTTCACTATGTTCCTTGTGTTTTTTGCGTATAAGCTCCTCCTCAGTTTTTGTGAGCAAACCAAAACCCTGCTTGGGATTCACGAAAGTGATATTTAGTTTCTCTGCTTGAAATTCAGTTCCCGCTAGTTCGGCAGTGCGTAAAAATTCCTGAAAAGATGATTCCTCCGTGACCGATGACAAATTGAGGCGGCCCCAATCGTAACCATCCTGTATCTCGGTTGTATGCAACTGTAAAAATACATAAGTAAATGATTAAGTTAAATAAAAAAAAAGAAACAAATCCATTCTGCTATACTAACCATTGTATCATTGTCCACTTTGCGTCGCGGTGTATGACCAAAGCGATCCTTGATCAACTGCCTCCCCAGATTGCTACCACCACTTTTACCTTTTTTACTCATTTTAATTTTGCTCTTGCCTTATACACTAAACTAATCTGTGTAATAAATATTTAAAAAAAAAAAAATATATACACTAATTATATCAAATGCTGTTGCCAAACACGTGCATATATTTTGCGTTGTTCAAGTTTTTGGGCTAATACATATGCATTTTTATGACACGGTGTTTTGTTTCATTTTCGTTTCGTTTCCATTGTTTCATTTCGTTACAATGTAATCAATTGACTATTGAATTGGCATATGTAAAACCAACCATACTAACACATTGCCATTGTTGATATTGAAGTTTTCTCTTTGTAATTTGAAATTTTATTTACTTATCGAAACACTACAATCGAACAGCTGACTTTGTTAAAAACTTGTTTTCTCTCCGTTGTAGCCCTCGATTGTCAACGACAACAAAAATAAATACAAATTGAAAAGGGGGGCGGGAAAACATCAGATTTCTTGGTCAGTGGCACTTTCCTCGCTCGCTCTTGGTAACTTAAAGTTAGTCATTTCAAATAATGAATACTATATTACAATTCTTGTGTATTTTAAAGATCAAATCGTGTGTGGCAAAATGTCCGAGGTACGGATTCGACCGCGCCAAGTTCTCGTATTAATTGTGATTTTCATTGTTTTGTTGACACTGGTACATCGCAATGGCAAACGATTTTGTCAAGGCCCAGAATATCTACAGAAGATGTATATGGAGCAGCAGGTTGAAAATCTGCCGACAATTTATGCCATCACTCCAACGTATGCGCGTCCAGCTCAAAAGGCAGAATTAACTAGGTAAGAAGAATTATCATCAGCATTGACCACTAGCAGAACTTGTAGACATTATTGCTGACGTAGTGATTTTTGTTTCATGTTTCACCTTTTATGCTCGGAATAATATACTTACATATTTGTCATAACAACAATTATGTTTTGCAGATTGTCGCATTTGTTTATGTTAGTGCCAAATCTCCATTGGATTATTGTTGAGGATTCAAACGATACCACGAAACTGGTACGAATGTTGTTGGAACGCGCTGGCATAGCGAAGCGTTCGACACATTTAAACATTAAGACACCACCGGAATTCAAGCTAAAGAACAAAGATCCAAATTGGATCAAGCCACGTGGCGTAGAGCAACGCAATCTGGCTCTCTCGTGGATACGGAATAATGTTGATGCAGATCACCGTGGTGTTGTGTTTTTCATGGACGACGACAATTCCTATTCAGTGGAATTGTTTTCAGAAATATCGAAAATTCAGCCAGGGCGTGTTGGTGTTTGGCCCGTCGGTTTAGTTGGCGGTCTGATGGTGGAAAAGCCTTTTCTCAATGATGATAACACTCGAGTAATTGGATTCAATGCAGCCTGGCGTCCAGAGCGTCCATTCCCCATTGACATGGCTGCCTTTGCCATAAGTCTTGACTTGTTCTTCAAATTTCCTCAAGCTCAGTTTTCTTATGAGGTACAACGTGGCTATCAGGAGAGTGAAATTTTACGTCATCTGACGACGCGCGATCATCTTCAGCCTTTAGCAAATCAATGCCGCGATGTCCTTGTTTGGCATACGCGCACAGAAAAGACAAAACTTAATGCCGAGGAAGCGCTCATCAAGCAAGGCAAACGATCTGATCTCGGCATTGAAGTGTAGCAGGGTAGAATGCTATAATTAGTTGTCTCCTACATCATATGCTAGCAAATTTTAATCATCAAAGCAGACGACTTATGAATTTAAAAAAAAAGAATTTTATCTAAACTACTACACCAAAGGCTGAATGAAGGATGCATATACGAAAGAAGAGAGGAGCAAGTAAAGAAACACATATACACTAGAATCAAATTGTATCTTTCTGTCTGTTTCTCTGAATTAGCTTATCTATCTGAGAGGCAACAAAAATTCAAAGTGCAAAATATCTACACTGAGATATATTCTACAGATATAAATTTGATCCATTTTCATTTAACCAGAAGTGATTAGATAACAAAAAATATTGCTCAAAATGTTTACTAATTATAAGAAATTCAATCAATCAATCAATCTATTGTAATATTGCCATATCGCCTTATTTATTGATATAACTCACTCGGTATATTGATCTATTGTATGTTTATTAAATAGAATACAAAACTCAATATACTTGAGTGTGCGGAAATGGAATAATCTGTTCCATATAACAATACCATCGATATGATATCCAGAGAGATAGAGGGAAAGAGAGGAGTTATGTATTTAAAAAGTATAGAATTTAATAATGTTAAAGAAAACGAAAAGAAAGGAAATTTATTAAATCCTATAATAACTTTTATACATAGTCTATGTACATATTTACTAAGTACTTTCAGTATATTCATACGTATGTATGTTAAATTAACCTAGTATTTTACTTTTTTACAAAGCAAATGATATATGTATGTCTATATATAAATATATGTATAATGAAACTGGTTAATGCACAGGTTACCTTACAGCATACTGAAGTATTTCTTATTACCTAAGTCTTTCTTGCCTTGATACAAAATTATCTTGAAACACATTTGGTTAATTTTTAATTCTCTCATGTATTACAGATCTGTCGTCTAACAATCTATTAATCCATTTGTATTTAGGTTTTATTATGTGAAAGCAGTCGATCAATCTCATTTGTTTTTTTTTTTTTAAATAATTAAGCTACAAATGTCTCCAAACTGTGTCAGTACAGTATCTGTATCCATATTGAAAATCTATTAAATCATCAATAAAGTTGTTTAATTTTTTAAATCATTGGTTTTTTGGTTTGCAAGCAGTTTTTAAAAAAAATTAAACCGATTTTCACAGTGAGCCACAACATAAATCTGCTAATGTGACACTCATCCTAAGCCGAAATTCATAACGTCAATGGTTATTCTAAACGACAACATCTAGGCATGCAGCTGGGTAGGAAACTGATTTGGTCAGATCTTATCAGGAAAACCAACCACCACAATTGCATTGCAAAAATGCAAAAATTGACAAACTGGGTTGACTAATGAGAAGTAGAAAAGCAATCTCAGTATGGGAAACAAAATTGTGGTCTATAAATCAGTGGTTGTCCCTACATGGATGTAAGTTATCTAACTATGGGGTACAGCGTCAACAAGCCACATCAAATACATTCAAATTATGTAAAACAAAACCTTACGTTTAATAACGGGTTCGTCTTGAGCTTATCGCCTTTATGGAAGATACCATAAATTTCCACAGCAGCAAAGTTAGTGACCTACTATCGCTACATCGCACGCTACCTAGCGAACGGTCTTGCGTAAATGCAATTACTAAAAAAAAAACTAAATAGGCTCCACCGGGAAATTAATTAAATCTTATATGATTTTCATCTATAGTAACTCACTGTTAATTAGTATTATGGTACTAGTATTGTAAGTCATTCTTCTGATACTTTTTGTATTCTAATACATAGTTTGTAAGATACTTGTCAATGTAACCCTGATGGGGTCTATGAAAATTTCAAGTACTCATAAGCTATGCAATGACACTACTCTGATCCGAAATCAATTAAGTTATTTTTGAGATACAATGATGTGAGGGTATAATGACAATTTTGGCATCTGATGTCTAGTTCCATTTACCTGATGGAGCCTAAGAAAGAACTCTAGAACTCTTAAGCTTTACAATAACACTAGTCTGATCAAAATCGGTCAATTCATTCTCGAGATATGTACATTTTTTTATGTTTGAATAATTTGTCTCTACATTTGCTTTATGTGTAAAAAATTGTTGAGCTGAATGCCCCGAGAAATAGCAATGGTTTGATATCTTAATATACAAATAAGTAGTTTGGTAAGTACTAGTTTTATGTGACTCAAAACACATATAAGTTTCAATTGCATTTGAATGTTTTATAATATTTCAATGGATTCTCCCCAAAGTACAAAAAAATATTTGTGTGAGACATTGTGCTGGAAATAGATAAGAAGGGATTGGATGTCGACAATGTTGATTGCAAATTGAGAATTTTGAAGCAGACATATAGTCAACACAAATTAAAAAACAAAGAAGGACAAGGGACGACAAAATGGGAGCATTTTAACCAAATAGAACAATTGCATCGTTCGGCTAGGAGACCTCTAATGAATCTGAAATCTGCAATGTTTCGGATTATGAGCAGATATTTTTGCTCAACAATGAGGATGGCTCCAGCTCATCACGGTTGCAATCAATCTACGCGGACGAAGTGCCACTTTTGTGCAACACAGGGAATACATTGGGCATCAAAAAAACTATTATGTATTGGCAATGCATTGGAAGGATGCAACAAGCTCTTCTCTTTGTTGGAAAATCAAATCAACCAGTGAAAAGCATAATAAATTTAATGTCATTTCTGTTGAAATTTAACGCCTGGACCAACCGTTGGAATATTGACATTAATGCCTGCCAATTTACATTAAAGCGCAATGCTTAGCAGCAGCTATAAAGATTGTCTGCTTTAACATCCTTAGCAAAGGCCCTAATTCAAAATAGAAATGTCTACAACAGTTAAAATGACTTCACCCAACTCCAACGACCTCCCCAATAGGAGTTTGTAAATACCTTTGATGTAAAGTTCTTCGAATGCACACTATCGTAATTGACGATATGTTTTATTTTATAATTTTCTTCATTTATTTCCTTTTTATTGTAATTATTAATATAAAGTATATGTATTTTGTTGTTGATTTTTAAAATATTGTAAAAAAAAAAAAAAAAAAAAATATTTTCATAACATTAAGTTTTACATGTTGTTGTTAGAGGCTTCTGTTGATGATATTTCGTTTGTTGTTGTTGCTGTGATCTCAACCGATGTGTCCAACTGTAGATAGTTTGATTCATAAATTATTTAGTCATCATTTTCATTCGCAATGATAAAATTATGTAACATACAACAGACGCATGTGATGCTACTAGCAAATTTTGGCGATGTTACATCCACATATTTCAGTCTTTCAAACTTGTTCTTCAATAAACCGAAGGCACGCTCAATCACGGAATGAATTTCTGAGAGACTTTTGTTGTACTCTACTTGATAGAAAGGTAAGTGCCCATTGTCATGGAAAGGGGTTAATAAATTGACACGTAATGGATATGTAGAGTCACCTATCAAGTGCATTTTTTTGTTAATAAGTGGCTCACTTTTATTGTCAATCTTGGTGAATATAGGACACGTTTGGAAGACCAGTTCATTGTGCATACCTCCCGGTTGACCAATGAATACATCGGTAAATTGGCATGTACTATCACACACTCCTTGCAGAATAATTGAATGGAACTGCTTCCTGTTATAAAAATCAGTGGCATTTTCCACAGGCTGTCTTATTGCTATATGACAGCTACCAATAGCACCAATTACGCCTGGGATATCTGATTTCTTCCGGAAAACTGAAGCGATCTTTGCTTGTTTTGCTCGGTTCGGCCAATTCACATAACGCGGCATTAATTTAGATAGTATTTTGATGCAAAAATAAAATATTGATAGTCCAGTTCTCTTTGCAAAACCGAAACGGTCTCCTACGGCCAGAAAAGACTCCTGCTTGCTAAGAATCCAAAAGGTGTATAGAAGCTTTGTTTCCATGGGGATATTTGGATTCAGCTCATTTTGATTCGCTGCTTCAGATGCCACAACGTTTAAAATAGACTTAGGAATAAAATGTTAATTTCTTCTGCAATTTTTTTATATCATTCTAATAACGTAGATACCTGAAAAGTGCTTTTGCTCATCTTGAAGTGCTCTTTGAATTGGTCTAGCAGGTAATATTGCACTGTCAGTTCATAACAATTATTGCAGCGATGGACTTCTTTTTTAGTGGTTTCATAAGGACAATAACGTTTACTTATCGAAGTACTTTCAATTTGAGCTATTTCGGAAATAGCTTTCTTCACATTCTCGTTCATGCTATTCAAAATAAAAAAGATATCCTTCATTCACTTATCTTTAAAACACACATTAACAATATAAATAAAAAAATTTCAATCAAAAGTTATTTAAAATAAATATTCTTACATTATAGTCTTGCAGGAACTACTAACAGCACATTAAGAAATTTTCTTCACAATTGCCTTTTTTTTTCCTTTTTTTTTTTTTATTGATTTGATAAACAAACAGCTGATTCAAAGCAGAGAAGAATTTTTTTCATTGATTTTTAGATGCAGCTGCATATTAAGCTACGTGGCACTTCTAACGCTTTCCACGCTTCGTCTGCAATAGTTGAAATGTATGAAATCATCGTATGGAATAAGTTAAACAGATTTTGTCAAGAAGCCTCAACAGTCGCGAGTTGATTTACTTCTGGATTTATGCCTTCGCTCCTGCTATCCAGTGTTGCGAATGATAAAAGAACAATTTTGCGAACTGCAAAAATTTGTTTTCGGACCGATTTGTTGTTATGGTGAATTGCAAATACATATTTCTTAAGAATGGCAAACAATGAATTCATGTTATGTCATGTTACAAATGGCAAATACTTAAACAATTTCACTTTTGTATTCCTTGAAGTATTCATTTTTGTTTCTTTTATTAATAATCATTATTTAAATTTTATGTTATTAGCAAGTTCAAAGCAAAAGCAATTTTGCTCTTTAATGCATAACAGCTGGTTTTTGTTTACATTCAAAAACGTGACAAGAGTGGTATGTAACGGAAGCCATTGAAAGTCCGTCTAAAAATTTTCTTCACCGTTAGCTTTTTCTTTTGCTTTGATTATAAAAAACAAACAGCTGACTGAAATCCGCTAACTTCAAAGCAACGAAGAATTTTTCTCATAAATTATTAGTCAGCGAAGTCACTACATTACTGAAAGATAATTATTGGAATATACAAAAAACAAAAAAAAAAAAAAAAAAAAAAAAAAAGGAAATAGTCGCAGGAGATTACAATATTTGATGAGAAATTTTAAATTTTTAGCAATCTTCATTGATATTCGTCAAACTCGTTTAATTTGTACAACATTTTTACTTTGATATGTGGGAATGACATACATGTAAAAATTTTGAAATAACAGTCTAAGTGGTCTCTGCAAATGTCCCTCATTAGCCAGAGACATCACAAACTCAGGGATTTAACACTTGTTATATGTATTTTTATTATTAGTTACTTACTTATCGCTTCATCTGTTGTTTTCTTAAATAAGTAAAACAACATTCTATTGCAGAGATGCGGATAGAGAACTCGACGTGGAGTTGCATAATATAACCGGGAGCTGCGAACCATTAAAGAATAGAGGTTTAAAATAGGCTTCAACTGCAGATCAAGGGGATGTTAGCAAACATATATGACCATACATGTATGACTTCATAATTGGTATCCCTACCAAGAGGGCGTTTATAGACGCTAATGAATCCTTGTGCTCGACACTGTGAAATAAGTCTTTCATGGCAGGTGTTCAGGTATTTAGTAGCCCATGGGCGATCTCCATCTCCCATGACTTTAATTCAGTTTCAAAAAAGAAAATGTCATTAACGGCAAATGTTTAAGAGAGGTCTCATCCCCAGACTAAATTGGAAGTTACATTCGAGAATAACTTCATCACTGGTACCTACGGTTACAACTCTAAAGGGGCGTTTATTGATTCTTATGAATTCTTGTGCCTGGCAGATATTCAGGTATTTATTCGCCCCTGGGTGACACCCGAACTTTCATGACTTTAACCCACTTTAATTAATTAAATGATAAACAAACGATTTGTTTTGGCAAAATTATTATATTATTATTTATTTGCTTTATTTTTATTATTATTATAATATATATATATAGTTTTTGTTTATTAAATTTTACAAAAAATTTTTGTTTTACTTTTTTATTTTGCATTAGTTTTTGTTCTTTGTTTTTGGTTTTTAAAATAAGGCGCTTGGCTGATTGGCAACACAGGATAAAAGCGTTTAAATAAATTGTATATATATACATATATAGGTATATATATTGTATGTATATGTAAATGGATAAAAATATACATATATTTATATATATATTTATGTTTTTTATATAAAAAATTTGCATATTGCTTTAGGCGGCGGCGTATGTTTTTTTTTTTAAATCTTTTTTTATTATAACATTTAATACTTTTTATTTTATTTTTATTTGGGAAGCGATTGATTGCTGCTTAATTAATTAAATCTTAAATTCATTAACATTTTGGTTTGGTTATAAATTTATATGTTTGTTGTATGTGTATGTGTGTGTGTGTGTATTAATGTTACGTGTGTGTGTTAAATGTATATTTTTTAATGTATAAGTAGAGGAGAGAAAGTAAAGAATTTTAAGCTGCAATTTCATTTTTATACCTTTCATGCGGCGGGGTTAGTGATAGTGAATGTTTTTGGGCATATACAATTGGTTGAGATATTTGTAATGCATTGGAGAGAAGAAATTATAAATAGAAATCTCATAAATTAACAAGTATATCCACATATGGAAATGATCAGACCAGTCTATGTGAGAGAGAATTCATATAAATTAAAATCTCTAATCTAGACTTAGTCAGCCCAACCCTTTTAGATCGAGAATTTAAAATTTAAAATACTAAACAATAATGAATATAATAATAACTTGAACCAGAGTGGAGATTTTGAAAATATAAATGGCATTCTGGAGATATTGAGTGATTCAAAGGAAGAGCTTAAAATAGTACAATCAATTCCGGGAAACGGAACGGAAGATCGTGAGAATAATGCCTTTTCAGGTGACGCATGTGACTGCTGTTGTTCAGCAAATTAATAGTGAATTGATTATCCTTTTTTATGTTAAGTTATTTTCACCCAGATGTTGAATTATCGAGCAGAAATTTGCCACTGAAATTATAAGCTATAAAAAAGTTGGAGTTCTTTGAGAGAGCTTATCCTGATAATATGTTGCAGTTGAAATTTTTTAATTTCATTCAATCAAAACATTAACCAATTTGGCTTAGACCTGTACAGGACATTCTGCCACCTAATGCCATTGAAGTTCCTAGATTATTGGACGATGACAAGGTGTGTTTTCCGGTATAACTGCTACATTTAATACTGAATCAATTGGATTATAGTCATTCAATATCTATAACGATTTCATTGTTAATGAACCCACATCTGTTGCATGAAAGGTATATAAATTTCGGTATATCCGAAGTTTCTTTTTTGTCTATTGTATACATACATAGATACACATAAGTATATAAAGCTAGGAAGGTACGCACGTATTACATATTTAATACATAAAATACATTTATATTTTTATAATCTTATTTTTGTTGTTGTTGTTGTTGGTGTTTTTGTCATGATCATGATTTTATATAAACTAAGAAATCGGTACACAAACATATATAAGTATTTATTGTACATAAGAATAATTTCATAAGTATTGGCATTAAATTTAATTTGTTTATTTTGAAATTTTTATAATTTTCGGCAAAATTTGTGTTTATTTTTTTTTTTTTTAATTTATTATTTTTTTATTTGGCTTGGCACTTTTTTTTGAGTATTTGTTTTTTAAGTTAAAAGAGTAAAATCAATTTAATTATATATTTCAATAAATATTTTAACTTTATATATTTTAATAATAATAAAAAATAAGAAAAATTGCACATGCATATCCAAAAATCAATCAGTTTTACATTAGTTTTTTTGTACACATCTTTTGTTTCAATTTATATAATATACTAACGTTGCCCGGCCCGCATTGCTACGCCCCCGACTTGATGTTAGTGCGTGATTTATATAGTCATTGTTCTTGTCTAGTAAGTTGTCAATATGAAAGCGTGTCAATTAAAACTTTTTTCTATTAATTAGAGTTATAGTAATATGAATGGTATAAATATATTTTCCGAATTCAAATACAGGATTAATAAAGAAGTAACGGCAATTAATAAATCTCTAGCCGAGGGTTCTATCACACTAAAAAATGCGAAAAGTATTAGGCCCGGTTTTGAAGCCTAGCAAACCAGTCGCATGGTATAAATATTTTTCCTTACAATCAATCACAAACCCTAAACATCAGACAGTCAATTGTGAGAGTCTCTCTAAGAATTAAAATAATCTGGATCCATGGTCATAGCAAGAAGCTGACATATGGCATTTAATTTTTCAATACAATATCTCTGATATCTTAAAATTTATGAAAACCAAGAATTCTCATTACAAATTACTCAAATACACTCAAAGACTCTATTCCGTCGACAACAACCTATACACCGCCTTGTCTCGGACATACTAATTTCACCCCACTCCTACTTCTTCGATCGCTCGATATTGGCATCTGTAAAACCTGTGATTCAAACACACCTATATCAATAAAAAATATTCTCGGAAATTGCCCACGCTTCCATAGGACCAAAATTACTTCTCCCTCTACCATTTATCCTCTGTCAATCCTCTTCCTAAAGAAAATATTACCAAACTTTTTAATTTCCTCAAATCAAATAACCTTCTTAACCAATTATAAGGAAAAAAAATAAAAAAAAAATACACGGGAGCCTCGGTTTGCGTCGTTAATGGGGACCGGGGAGAGACAACGCAAAACGAAACGACTCAAATCGAAATATATTTTTCATATACTTCGTTCGCCGTAGATAATAACACTTAAAATTGGGTATCAGACCTTGATCCATCGGCTGTATGATGGAGGTGGTGTGTTTGGAGGCATAAAAACAATTTTTATGTTTTCGGAAATATCATCCGAATATATTCGATGTTCTGGAACAGCGTAATTTGCAATCCAATCTGTAAACAGTGCGGCAGTCATTCCACGCTCTTTTATTCACACGCCAGTTAACCGGAAGGTCTCTTGGATTCTAACATTGGTAAATAAAAAAAGGCTTGAATTTAAAATCATCTAAAGGGCTTCCTCCTATAATAGTTGTGAGTCGATCTTTACTGGCTTTATACCCAGGAGCAGATTTTTCGGACTTGGAAATGTATGTTTTTTTACGTAACCGTTTCGAATACAAGTCAGTTTCTTCGATATTTAATACCTGCTTACGAGAATATCCCCCTTCTTTGATAATTGCTTTTAGTTTAACTTGAAATTTTTCAGAAGTTGGATGATCAGCGCTAGCCGATTCTCCTTTCAGAGCAATATTATGCAAAGAGCTACCATTTTAACCAACAGTGTTTTCATAATTTATTGTGATTGTAGAGGGGTAGCAGCTTTTGAAAATTTTGAAAATTGAGTTCAGGGCGAATGTAATGACTCAATACTCAATTTATTATTCAATCATTGAAATTGGTTCGGTATATTAAAAGGTAAGCTTAAGGCCCGTAGCTATAGGTTCTAATTTAAGTTTATATTCTATTTTAGATAGCCTATAAATGTATAATAAATAAATATTAAAAGGTATGTGTTTTGTAGAGGCAATAGAGTAGTTTCCATTATAACGTTGAGTTTACATTTAGATTCATCTGCAGCTTTCTCACCCACGTCTATTCTATTGTCTCCTTTTCCATTTGAATCTTTAAAGAATGTATTACCTGCTGCTATTCATCTGCGATAATGTGAATTGCAAATCGAGCGTAGTTTTCTGATGTGAAAGCACCCCACATAACGGAGCCTCCATCGAAATTTTGCATTTAAAAAAAGAAAAAAACTTCCTTCCGTAAATCTCTCCAATTGCATTAGGAACCATCCATTTTATGATTTAGTGAAAATTATAGATAAAATATTAAAATATTGTGCAAAAAGTGTTTCGGTTATTAGATTTCAAAATCGAAAATATTTAAAAAGTGCTCTAGAGCCAAAAGTCGATTTTCCGACATATGATTGGTACTGGCAAGAATGTTGTAACTGCTATCATAATTCTTACAAATGAGGAAATTTACAACGACGATGAAACAAGTCTTTTTTTGGAAGTGTTTCCTAGAAAACAGGTTGGGGGTTGCCACTATGAAAATTTCCTAGATGGCCATAGTAATTCAAAGTAGGGAATTACCGTATTGGTTTTTTCTAATGCTTCTGGGGTGCACATAAGTACATTGAGGGTGTAGAAACTTGGCTTAACTGTGATAAAGATGTCCCTTCCTGATATGTTCATGACAGATATGAGCTCTCATGAATCTGATAAAGATGATATAGTTGTTACAAAAACATCACTACAAGATGTCATAATTAATTCCTTTTCTGGCACTTGTCCACGAGACCAAAAATGTTGTATATCAGAGAAGGTGCTTCAATTAAGGGAAGGCGGTGAAAATTTCGCTGGGTCTACTAGAAACTTTATAAATTTTGAAAAGTTTACTCAAAATCTTGTTCATAATTTACTAAGTTTTGCTATTTCGTTACAATTTCGTTTGGTCTTTCAAATCAAAAGATGCGTTCAATTCACTTGATAACTTGCGAATAAAACTATACTATATGTTATGTATATAGAAAGAAATCTTAAGATTATGGAAATGCTAGTGCATTCTCAATTATAAAAACAAAAATTGCCTTAAATTGCTCAATTCGAAAAATATTCTAATAAAAATTGTTGGGTTTTTAGTCTTTTCTTTCAATTTTAAGTACAAACTAAGTGTGTAATGTGTCACGGGATATTTTTCCCCATATTTTTTTTTTTTTTTTTTTTTTATAAAATTATATAGAATTAAGCTTAAGTAGCAATAAAGTACCAGTATTTATTTAAGTATATTTACTAAAACTTTATGATGTAATTTTTAAATTAACTTAATTAATTTATTAATTCTATTTTGACTCTTTTAATTGAATTCCTTTTTCACATTATTAAAAAAAAAAATAAATATATATATATATGTATATATATATATTATATATGGTATGGTATAATAAATTACAACTTTGGTCATGTGCCAAAGAATAAGAACAAATTTCACACAAGTGTCAACACTACAAATGAAATGATCCATATGGTGAGAGCATAATTGATAACAATTTGTATAATTTAAGGAAAATTTAACAATTGAAATAACAATTCAATCTGAGAGTAGAAAAAATGGATCATTTCCAGTCTAGTCAGTCAGAGATGGGAAAACTTATTATTATCGTTCTTTGGATTATTGTTTCTGCTAGCTAATCTGATATGACTGTCAATATAAAAACACTACACTAAATAAATTTTTAAGCATTGCGTTCATATGACTGAAAAAATCAAACTCACTAACTTTAAAAGTTATGGAAACATCTCTTCTATATTTTGTTGCCTGTCTGAAGGTTATCGAAATGGCATTAAATTTTTCCTGGAATAAGAGAGTTTTGTCGAACGAGATTTGGATGGACTCATTGTGGCCAGTGGCCGATGAAATTGTACTTTTGGCTAATGAGATGGGGCTGGAAGTGAATAATATTCACATCGATGAGCTTGTGAAAGAGCACAATCAAACTATTGGAGTACCGAAGTGTTTGTTGAATAAAAGTTGCATATTCAATATTTTAGTGGGTACTTTTTCGTCCAATTTTACATCAATTTATACGGAGAAAGTGGTTTTGCTTAAGGAGAGTAATTAATCTGTACAATGATGGTCATCGGATATGGTTCTTCAACAATTCTATTTTGAGCAACTTTAATTTAATTACAGTACTTGTGTGAAATTGTTTGAAGTTCCTGTTTGATTTGTGTAAGCATAATAAATATAAATATTAAGGCATAAATTTGTATGGTCTTATGGTCTTGTAATAATTCATCATCATTATCATTATCATCATCATCATCATCATCATCATCATCAATCAACCATCAATCATCTTTCTTAATCTTAATGAGTTTTTTTTTTTTGATTTTTTTTTTCTTTATTTTGTGATGTTTGTTGTTGATGGATGTGAAGGGGGCGGAGGCATAAGAGGGGTTAAAGCATTTATAAAAAAAGCAATTGAACATGAGCAAATTTGATTCTTTTTTTTTTTTTTTTCGTTTTTTGTTTAAATTTTGTCCTTATACAACAAAAAACACACATACATATTTTAATATCGTAAAAACTTCTTTTGTTATGCATATTTTAGTTTGATTAATTTATATACTCTCTATTCGTATATTATTTTTTATATATATATATAAAAAAAAAAAAAATAATTTTTAATTAAAAAAAAGAACCACTTTGGAAATTTCAGAATTTCTCTTAAATAAATAAATATGTTTATATAAATAGTTGTAGTAGTAGTTGTTTCTTTCCCAAATTACCACCATATTAATACACAAACATATATATATATATGTATATATACGCATGTATGTCATGTATTTTAAATATATTATATCGAATCGAATATTTGTTTCGATCTTTCATTACTTTCTTTCTATAAAACTTTCTTTAAATTAACTTGATTTGTTGTTCATTAATTAAGTGCAATTCCTTGCATTCATCTTTCAATTTGTGCATTTCTTTGAAATTGTGGCTCCGGAGATTAAATTTGCATAATGATAACTTCTTTAAACAGCAGAATTCTTACCAATAATTTCACCGCTACGTGATTGCACAAACCGCCCATCGAATTCTACTGTGGAATTATGTTTAATGCTGCCAGTGGGTGTGCGTAGTGGCTCCTTTTCATCCCTGTGTACAAGGATGATTTTATAGTAAGAAAAAAAAAAAAGAAGGAAACAGATGCAAGAATTAGTTCATTTTCACATATTTGTATGTATTGATAAAATTTTGATAAATAAAAAGCCAACAATAAATCAAATAGATTAAACTAAATATAGATGCAAATACTAAAACATTTTATACCTTTCACGAAACTCAAAGTTTTATATTATTTTATATCAATCAATCCATCAATCTGAATTGCTTTCCGAGACATGTAGCGGAAAATTTCATAATCTACTATAGTCTTTTTCGATCTAATAAAATATTGAAAGTACAAATAACATTCCACCACCATTTGACAAAAGATGGATCCCATCAGTTAGTTATGATTGAAGTTTTCAGATGTAAAAGGTCATATCGAAACATTGGACATTTGGCAACACCATAACCTTGAAGTATTAGAGATTTTGTATCAGCATCACACATGATATGTTTCTTTTGAAAACGTTGAGTTTTGAGCGGAATAAACGGCATTTGCGGGAACTTTTGATTTGCATCTTAAATTTAAAGAAATATACAACTTAAGCGCTTTGAAGGCTTGTAGAAATTTGCGTACAAAATTTCAGCTCTCTTGCTCAAAAACTGAGGCCCCAGTTTACATACATACAGACGGACGGACAAATGTACATGGCCAGATCAATTCCGTCTCGTCGCACTAATCAAGAATTTATATACTTTATGCGGTCTACGATGTCTCCTTCTTTGCATTACAAACTTCATGACACTCTACACCAAAGTTTATCTTCTGTAGTGGGCGCTCTATTGAATTTTTGCAGCATCCCCGTCCTCAATGTTCACAAGATTTTCATTTCGATTGATGCCCCGGCTTTTGGGCCGGCTACTCTTTCATCAGAAATGGTGACTCTCACAGGCAACTCTGTATTTTACACACTATGTGGTTTTGGCCAAAAGTTTCCTATTCTGACCTTCTCTATTCATTTCGTGAAAGGTATAATATTAATATACATTTAAGATAGATAAATCAATCTTCTAAAAAAGCTACATTAGAACTGATTTTTGTAAAGTCTACTATTAACCAAACATAATAGTTAAAGACATATACAGTATATGTACATAACATACATACAAGGTGTGTGTTAAAAGTTTCCGAACTTTTCTGGCAGGGCATTTTCTGGTGCCGCCATCTTTGTGTG
>JBANCV010001071.1:0-19784 GCA_037040105.1 Amiota albilabris | reverse complement strand
ACAATCATTAGTACAACAAGTTTTTCAACAGTATTCTCCTCCAAAAGCCTTTATATTTCAATAAGTAACTTCTATGTGAAACACCTGTGAATAACATTTCCGCTCCAAGCATCCATAATACCTCTAATGGAACAGACAACGCATTAATATGCGTCTGCCTGTTCAGAACTTAAGAATTATCCACAGTGTAAACCTATCATATTTAATTCAGGCTCCTCATTACTATATCCTCATGGGCTATCTGATCACCCGTGGTATCAGAATATAGACTCTGGTCCATCTTCGTACCCGTAGGCACTTCCAAATTCAATGCAACAGACACATCATGAGTTGTTTGCCCACACCAAATTCGAACCCCAAAAGCATATCGAGAGGTTCATGGAATGGCTGCCCCTATATCTACCCTCTAGTAGTCATTAGAAGAATAATAGGTAAAGACTGATGCAAGTACAATGGGAAGCAATGTAAACAGCTAAAGTTGCCTTCATAAACAATGGAACTGATCGGTCAATTGTATAACTGGTTTGACGTATAGTCGCGACCAGCATACTTAGCAGCAACAGGTGACCTATATAATTTGCGGGGTGATTCACTTCCCCTTCCTTTCGAACACATATCATATGACAGTTCCCGGATAGAATCCAAATCAGTATGTTTCAGCAAAATTTAAGTCGCTCTTTTGTAAGTTGTAAACCGGTAAACTTTCAATGCATTTACCTTAAGTCCATTCATTCGTTTGTCTGCCAATAAAGGGTTTTAGTGTTATAAGGTAGGTATATTTAAATCAGAATTTCCCGATTACTGATGAACGTATTCGTAACGAATTTGCAATGTGTATGCAAAACTATGCTAACAGAGTTTGACCAATCTGATCAATGCTTAATACAGCTGATATATAAAACTTTGCATAGATGATACTATTGAAATCACTCGAAAATGACAATTAAAATGCACAAGATATGCAACAACAACAACAACAACAACAAAATCAAAATTAATGATGAAGGGTATGGAAGTTTCGGTGAATCAAAGTTAATGTTTTGTCATATCTTTTTATGTGTTTTGTTATGGAAATGAAAAAGAACAAACAGCAGCACAAGATTTTGTTCCATATTATTTAGTATGAGCAATGAGGAATGGGTAAAAGAGTTGAAAAAGAAAGTGAAAGTGTGCCAAAGCAGAGCAAACTTCTGTTTGCACTTACAGACAAAATATACTTTATATGGAGTCTGGTATGCATGTAGTATACATATATGTGTAGTGTGTGTGTGTGTGCAACTTACCTACATTTTATTTTATTTGATTTCATTATATTAAAAAGTTTCTCAAGCGTTGAAACCGAACGTCGCGACGACTATGACGTCATGAAGCGCACACGAGATGCTGCTGATTTTCTAGATGGAAACTGAAAGAGATGCAAGCAAATGTATGAGGATAGTTGGAATTGCAAGGAGACGGATGGAAATGGTAGTGGTATCTCGACAATGGCAATAGAAAAAGTGGTACCATGGAATGCAAGCAAGGTTGCGATGCTAGCGAATTGCAACTAGACAGAGCGCAGACAGTAGAGGACAAAACTAAGAAGTGCCATAGAGACAGAAAAGCAGACAGTCAAACCGACAGACAGACAGACAGACAAAAATACAGTAGCACAATAAAGGAATAAAGAGCATTTTATGGAATATAGATGAAGGATGAACGAGAAGAGTTAACAAGAGTTAAGAAGAGTCGGGTAGAGTCGGGTAGAGTAGACAAATAGTGAAGAGTAAGAGATGAAACTAAACTAAAAGTACCAACAACAAGAAGAGCAACAATAATAGAACAACCATCCATCCAGCCATCTATCCTTCCACCCATCCAAGGATTGTCGACAAAAGGAACTAGTACAACAACAGCATCAGGAAGTGCAGCAACATTTTATTATCCTTATTTAAGTTTCAAACTTATTGCAAAGTGAAAACTCGAAATGTCTGTCTCTCTATCTGTCTGATGTTGTACAAATAGCAGTAGCAGTAGCAGTTGCAATAACAACATCAGGAGCAAGAAGCGGCACCAGTAGCACGCCAGGAGCAGAAACAGCATCATTCCAGTCAGGTCCTTAGTTCAGTTATGGTGTTGGATCCTAACACTTCTTGACGCCAAACACGATGATGATGATAATCATAATGATGATGCAGATGACGATGATACTCTGCAATGCAATGTTGTTGTTATTTTTGCATTAACAAACAAAAAAGAATAACAAAAAAAAAAAAAAAAAAAAAACCTGCTTGGAAAACTTTCTAGACAGAAATCTGGTATCAAGTGTTGACTCTAAAAAAAAAAAAATATATATATATTAAAACAAAATATATGCAAAGGAATAGCAAAGAAAGCAGCAACAAAATGCAAGGATAATAGTATTGCTAGGTGTTCTTTGTTGTTATCAATGTTAAGAAATAAACAATAGAAACAAAAAAACAAAACAATGAAAACCACAAATGAAATGAGTAGAATAAAGCTACAATACTATAAACAAATTAAAAAGGAAAAAACAAATAAAAAAATATACTAAAAACAAAATAAATAAATAAACAAATGCAAGGAATAATAAACTAAATAAAGTGTTGTGCCACTAGTGCTATTTAGGACAAATTGTTTTGCTCCAGTTTGACTTCTCTTTTAAAGATATAAAAAAAACACCAAACATCTAGTATTAAGTATACTCTATATATCTTTGTTCATATAGCATCGGCAGATATCTTTGTATATAAATAATATATTAGATATGAAGTGCATTAACTCGAAACAATCTTAATGATTCATTTTAATAAAGCAATCATTATAAGAAATTGTTCTTTTCACACATGGAAAGCTCAAAAAACTTTTGTGAATCTGTTAGTAACCTTGTCCCGCCCGAATGTAAATTTAATATCGTTTATAATACCTGTCTCGCTGTACACAATATTTGAAGTGGAATCTGCAGGAATGTGTACATATATTTTTGCCACTTATAACTGAGAAAAGCAACTAACACTCAAAGCTACTCCTTATCATGTCATCAACATTAGCGTACCAAAAAATTAACGCGTTTGAAATAAAATGGGAAATTATGGGGACATAGAAGAATCCAAGATATGAAAAGGATGACTGTCAAAATCTCTGCTTCAATAACGTTTGGTTGTAAAGTCTTTACTTTCAACCTGGTACCATTACACAATTCAGGAGGACTTAAATTTCTTAAAAGGATAATGAATACTCCTATTTTTAATTTGATACTGTGTGATGACAGATCAGAGGCACTGAAAGACTCTAAAAATTCTATAGGTTAATTGGTAGCGTCTTATTGTTTCATTATTCTGTTAACAGTGCTATCCCCAGGGATACTCGATAATATTCTATCATTACTGAATGTGGCCTGATCATTGAGTGGTATCAGAATTGTTCTTTCGCATAGTCATTTATTTGCCACCATGCACAGTTGAAATAACGTCGTGCAGTGATGAAACAGTATTACATTGATTTTCAAATAATATTTTATAGAAGCAACAAAATATTGTGAAGTATATATTTTCCATGGTTTATTAAAACATTTGTTACAAAAAATGCATTATAATTTTTTTAAATGATAAATTAAATAATATTTTGTGGATCAATTTTGGATAAAGTTCATGCCGTGCGCCAAATAAAGCTTCTTGTGTTTCAGTAATTAGAATTTGAATGCAATTATATGTACAATATGAACAAGCCCCTAACCACTATTAATTGGCACGGCAAGTTTTTTTTTTTTTTTTTTTTTTTGATAATTCGAGTTTCAATAGTTTATATTTACATTAGTCTAATTAATACACGTTTGCATACAAGTTCTTTGTATTTTTGGGAAGATTATTTAATTTCCTTTAATTTGATATCAACACATGCACACATTTCATATAGGAAAAAGTATTGTATTTAAATGGAACCACTTCAATAATTCATGAAATATTTCTGGCCATTATTAATTAGAACGGCAACGATATCTTTAAATTAAAACTGAGTAGCATCACCCTTATTTTTAATAAAGGCTTAAACACGTTTTTCCATAGTATTTATTATATTCATGCAATCGTTTGAAGTCTCAAATTTTCTGAATTTTTGACTTTAATCCAGCGAGAGTATGCTGAGGATCATTTTGCAACTTCCTTTTCATGATTCCCCATACGTTTTCTATTGGATTCAAATGTGGGCTTGATGATGGCCAGTCTAGGACAACAATTCCATTCGCTTGAAGCCATTGATTGATTGTTTTTGCGGTGTGTGAAGATGCACTATCGTATTGGATGGTATATTCCCCACTGTCAGAAAGTTTCGGTATTGATGGAATGAGGTTTTTGTTTTTAAGATACTTTTCTGCATTAACAGAAAGTGAAAGTGAATCTGTCCCACACCTTTTGCTGATATGCATCCCCACACCAGTGCGATTTAGACAGTTTTTGTGATATGCCTGCGTATATTTTCAAATTTGTATTTATCGCTAAAAATGATATAGACCACTTGTTTCTCTGTTTTGACAATAGCAATCACTTTTTCATTTGCAAAGATGTGAGCAAAGTTTTTTCTCTAGCCTAAAAGCATCAACATCAACAAATTGGTCACAGTACATTATCCGTTCTGCTAAACAAGTGATGCAATCATACCTTAAAGAAGCCATATCCAATTTTTTCCATTTGCTGGCGTGTCCATACATGTTGTACTCTTTTTTCCAATATTTTCAGCTCATTTTGCCTTTACAGTACTTTGCCAAATTTGCTTTCAAATAGTCGCCAAAGCTCTTTTGTCACGTGGAGTTATTTTTGAGACTTAACCTCTGTTGGATGTATTTTTGCGAATGTTGCCATTTGTTTTATAGCTTTGCACTATATATCATACCGTAGAATTGGATAACTAAAGGTTCTTTGAAATTTCCCTATAGCTGTTGCCCGAATTGAATTTTTCAATAATCAACGCTCGAGTTTGCTCACACACTGGTTTACCACGTTCCAACATGCACAATATAACACTTAATGGAAATAAAAGAACAACCAAAAGCCGGATTTTTTTTTTTTGTTTTCCTACATCACAACATCGTATATACCGTTACTCTTACAGTTTTCATTTACATATCCACTTTTTACAGTTTTAATTTAAAGATATCGTTGCCGTACCTATTAATAAAGGTCACAAATATTTCATGTATTTTTGAAGTGGTTTCATTTAAATATATATTTTCATTTTTTCTTTAAATGAAATTAAAAGTAATTAAATAACCTTTCCAAAAAGTACGAACTTGTATGTTCCATTATTACTTGGACATAAATAGAAGCCATTGCAACTTGACCTATCAAAAAAAAAAAAAAAAAACTTGCCGTGCCAAAAAGTATTGGTTAGAGCTTCTATCAAATAGTGACAGATGACGCGGTGTATATACTGGCAGGAAGAATTCGAATAAATAATGTGGAATTTCGGAAAAATAAAACGGTGCCCAGTTGGAGGAGGCCCCGTTCCGGGAGTGCCGTGAGCGCAGAAAGATCTTAACATTTATTATTACCACAGTTTTAATGTGTGTTCGAGAAAGATGAAAATGGAACTCCAAAGGCGTTCATTTTTAGGATTTCATGAGGTTAAGGATCAAACTGCCAGAGCATTATGCAAGCAGATTATAAAATCCATAAATTATAAAAAAAATACTGCTCACAAAAAGCGCGTTTGATAAGGATATGATATAATAATGTGAAAGGCACTTATGGTGAAGTTCAGAAACACATAAGAGATAATGAATGATGGAGTAAAAGACGTTGTACATAAGAAATGCAAAAGTTTATTGAAATTGTACAACAATTTTGTTGGGCAACATATCGAAAGGTGGACTATACACGTATTATTAAATTTTATATCTAAAAAAGAAAGGGAAATAGGGGATCTTCAAATTCGGTAACAATCAATCCAACTAGGGCAGGAAGGTGAAATGTCAGTTTAATGAAATGTTTAAAGTATTTTATTGTGTATTGGACACCATCATTAATTGACTGAGATCCTGTTTTCTTGGAATGAATGAAATTTTTTCTAATTTCAGTGTCTTGCAACTTGGCACTTTGAAAAATTCAAATGTTAGCGATTTATTGGAAACGGCTTTAGTATTTGGTAATGTACAATAAATATAATATGTATATTATATATTTTATATATACAAAACTGAAAGAAGGGTTTATTCGACTATACCGAAGATGTAATACTTCTCACGCATCCCTTAACAAACGTTTTTTGCATGAGAGCTATGCGATCCAGTAATTCTAGGACCTTGAAATTTACATGGTTGGTGGCTATGGGTCAGACACTTCAAGTCGATAATACAAGAAACAAAAAAGTTCTTCTAATAAGAATGTGAATTTGGTTGAGTGGCTTGTACGTATGGGAGGCATCCCCCTTACTGGGTTCATGCAAAATTCAGCTCTCTGGCTCAAAAACTGAGGGATTAGTTATAGTTATAGCATATGGCTAGATGAAATTGTTTCTTCGAGCTGATCAAGAATATATTCACTTTTTGGGGACTACGATGTATCCTTCTGTGCATTACAACCTTCATGACAAACGTATAATACTATTTACTTCGTGAAGAATATAAAAAGCTATATGTGTCGCGTGCCAAGGAAATTCTTAGGTTTCGAACCAATTTTTGACGCGAAATAGAAAAGTCATCTCCTGTAGGAGAAATTGCTAATTTATTAACCATAAAGAATGATTTTGATTATTATTCTATTTCTTCAAGCTTTTCTGATGTGAGTACTGCATTTTTATTATTTGTAACCACCTATGTGACTCAGCTAGTGCAGAGCGATCATTTTCAAAAATTAAAACTAATAAACAATTATTTAAGAAATTGTACGGGAGAAGAAATGTTACGCAGGTTATATATGTCAGCTATTCTATCCATGATGTCATTAAAAATTTTGCTGAACAAAAAGCCCGAAAAAAAGAGTTTTAATAATTAAAACTTTGTACTGAAATGAAAATTGTGATATCAGTCCAATAAGATCTTTAAACAAAAAATTATTACAAAATCAACAAGGTTTGATCTACTGAAAAAAAAAATTAAGAAACGTTGATTGGGGAGGGCGCAATCCAATGAATTTGCTAAGGGCCGCAAACCGTATAGTACTATAATAATGTAAAAATAATTTATACTTACAAACATGTAGCAACATTGCTGGAGTAGGCAGATGCACTGGCTCGTCCTTCCCATCAAAGTGTGGAGAGGCTAATCATTGTAATTAGGAAGGCTAAGGATTTTTAACATTTGGCTACGCCTGCTTCAAGCAGTATCTGTATAGATATGGACAAGCCATGGACCCATGATGTTGCAACGGTATTTTTGGTAACCTGTACTCCCTGTTCAATGAAAATGCCTTTGGAAAATTTATGTTTGCATTAAATTTCCTTGTAGATCACGGAAAATAATCAGGCCAATGATGACATAGACAGATGTGTGAAATTTCTAAAGTGATGTTTGTTAAGTAACTAAGTATGATAAGACTTCAGCAGAACAAAATATCCAAGGTTTCAAGTCTTATTATAAAGTGGACAAACTGAGAGGTCTCAATGATACATATCTGCAAGTTTCATAAGTAGCTCTTTACTGGAACCCTTATGGTTCAAGAAGCTGAGAAGGCGAAAGACTATCCGATGACATTTGACTATTCAATTTGGTTTCCTACAGAAACCAATTGTTGTTAAATTGTAAATTGTTTTACTTTGAATGTAAGTAATCTTCTATTAAATCAATGTAATTGTTTTTTTTTTTTTTTTTAATGTTTTTATTTTCAATTTAATTGTAATCTGCTTGGTATTAATATTATTATTATTTTCTTTTTTAGACTTATGATTATGTGTTTCCCACACCATTTCTTCTTTTGATTTGTCTTTTCGTACTTTTTATTGCTCTAGATTAGTTTCACAATTAATTTAGTGTTGTCAGCAAGTGATCTTATAATAATTGCATTTATTCGTTTTACAATAGATTTTTCAGTATCTTTTGCTTCTTCACTTGAATCATCATATTCATCATCATATTCATCATCATATTTATCATCATGATGTTGCTGCAAGCTGTACTGTTTCAAATTACAGAAAATATTGTATTTAACATAAATGCAAGAACAGCAAACCCAAGAAAATAACAAAACATAATTTTTGTTGAATCAAGTAAAAAAAAAAAAACGAATAAGAATAGGAAATCATAATTTGTGTTTTTGGTTTTGGTTTTGAATAGAAAACGTATTTATAAAAACTAAATTACACGAATTGAATGAATTATGATGGGGGAAATTATTTTGTTAAGTAAGCATAAATTTTGGATTATTAAGTAGATTGAATTCATTGGAATTATGTTTTCTAATTATTAATTCTACCGAGTTCTGTGTGAGAAAAAAAAAAAAAAATATGTGTACATCGGTTAATAAAATAATAATATACTCATAAAATGTATCCTATGTAGGATGATACAATGCATGGCTTACATTTTGCAGCAATAAAATTTAATAAATCTCATACAACAAGTACAAATCTATGGCATTTCTTCAACTTATCTTAATTCTAAAAGTTAAATTCAATACTTCTATCTAAAGAAATATTCTGTTTATTAACTTAGTCAACTCAATCAATTGTATAGATCAATTAATGAAATTCCACTTGTGTACACCAGATATCCTCCACCAATTGAAAGTGATCTTCCACCCAATTGGTCTCTGGGGAAAGAACTGCAAACATAATCACTGCTTTCTCAATAAGGTTATAGGCTGTTCGGAATTGCTTTTCGAACTGTTTAGTTGTTTTCAGTATACATATCATAGATGATACATAACAGGTGCTCCATTTTCTCCAGAACTTCTTCTTCATATGACAAATTCAGCCATCGACTCAGACGATATGGATTGAAATGTGTTACGTCAGTTTCGTCAATTGCATCAAATGATGACCCAATCATAAAATTCCCAGGCATGAACACTTCTGAATGGATTTTCTGAAATTAGACACGCCGGACGAGAGTTCAACATTGTGGACATTTTACAAAGAAGAGTGAAATAAAACTGATTGCCAACGACAAGTTAAAAATGTTATTTAGCAGCCTTCACAGTTGCCAAAATGTAGTGACTGCATGGCAATAAGGCACCATTTCACGACAATCATTGAACATACATTGAGAATACTACTAATGTGTGGGTCGCACATACATAATTGCCTTATCTCCTTCAAATTATGCTTTTGCACTGTGTAATCTGATGAATCGTTTCAAAAAGGCTATGAATGAAGAAGTAAAATGATACTCCATGACTTCCAGATCAGGTGCATTTGTAGTGAAACAAGTGAAGATGGCGATTTAGCAGTTAACTGATGACTTATTACTAATATCAGCTTCACAATAAAAAGATTCCGAAATTTTGGCCCTCATACGAAAACATCGTATACATTTTTCCACCCTGCTTGCTATGGATTTGCAACCTCCAATAGGCCAAAATCTTTACCGAAGAATGGCGAAGTGAATCTGTGGTCCAGCATACAAAAAATTGTGATGGTAAAAATTTATGAATGCTTCTGTCACTGAACATTGGTACTTGTATAGCAACAATGGATACCTTAAATTTTATTTTTTCATCCAAGCTCCAATAACAAAAAATCAATGATAGTAATACACTATATATGAAATCTACAAAACAGAAAAAATATACGCGTTCTTACACAAATACAAATCTTTATCATGCGTCATGTCTTGAAGCCAATTTTACGCGAACAAGAGTGTGTTGCAGGAATCAGAAATAATTATAATGTAGCAGTCAAGTGTCAGGATCTATGTATAAACTTTCCAACCAAAGTCATTCAAACTAGTGAACTAGCGTTGTCACCTTTTCAATCCCAACGAACACACAGCAATGCTGGCTTTGCTACTGTTTGTGGAGCTTCATCTGGCTTCGACAGGAATGCAGAAGAAGAAGTAAACAGTGTTTCTTAGATATTTTCTAGAACTTTCAAGAAGTAGTTTAGTAGTCTTCGATATGCCTTTTTTACTGCACTTGGAAGGAAAACTTCCCTTTGGTTCAAATTGTATTTATTTCTAGTATTCATCGCAGGCTACCATTTCCATTTCCATTTCTATTTATTTATAATAAAATTATATATAGCATCCTAACTCATGTCATTAAGTAGTTTTACCAAATGCATTAAAAACAAAAAACTGCACAAAAATTTATGCTATTTATGCGCCTCGTTAACAACATTTATTTTAATGGATTTTAGAGAAAAGAAAGGAAAATTAATAAAAGTAAAAAAAAAATAAAATTGTTGGACAACCAAGATTGAGATCGGATTCCCTTTTACAATTTTCGTATATAAATAAATAAAGTCATCAACATTTAAAAAAAAAAAAAAAAAAAAAAACCAACAAAAAATACAAGAAAAATATTGAAACAAGAAAAAAAAAAACTTGTACAAAAACAAAATTTTAAGTGTCCAAATTGTGCTGAAAGCTTCTCATTCTGCCCATTTTAATTTTCCTCACCTCCTGCCTTTTATTATTTACTTCATCTTCATCATCATCATCATTATCATTATCATTGTGTCTCATTGAAATTTCTTTGTGTTTGGTGTTTGTTGTTATGCGCTTGGTGGTGGCATGTCTTGACATGGTGTAGCATGGAGTGCCATGGAGTGACTTGGTGTGGCATGAAGTGCCATGGTGTGGCGTGGCATAACATGGCGTGTCTATTGCACTTGCAATGGCAAAAGGTAATCCATCTTTTGGTAATGCCAATTCTTCTCCTTGCCTGTCCATGTGTACTTAATCCTGTCTTCATCGCATTATTAAATAATGCCAACTTTTGTAATTTCACTTGACTTCTTCTTTGGCTCTGGTATTTTAAGGCGCTTGCGCAGCTGATTTCTGAACACAAATTATACACAAAATTTTAATTTTCTTAAAATTAATTTCTTATAAAATATTTCTTTTTTATTTTCTTAATATTTTTTCTCCTTTTTTTTTCTTCTCTTTTTGGTGCTTGACTTTGCTTGTAATGTACTTTCATCATGTACTGACTGCTACTACTTATAAAGGTGCATATGTATTGTGTATTGCAAAATTATATAGAAATTAATGAGATTTTGGTTAGTCCAAGGGACCTTTGTCTTTCTACCTACTATTTGTCTGTCTGACTATCTGTTGTCTTTATAGTCGCGACAACGTCATGCAGAGCCTTAGCATGTCATGTTTGGCTTTAAAAGCATTTTTTATTTTCATTTCATTTGTTACTTGCAATTGATTGAGTTTACTTGCAAGATTAATTCAATGATTGAACAAAAGAACAAGTACAATATATTGTAATAAAAGTATTTTTAATAAATTTCAAAAATATATCGTCGCAGAAACATTAATAGAATCAATATAAGAAAAGATTTCTTTTAATATCCAAAATTATTGAAATCATGCCTCAGCGATTAATAAGTTATTGGACATCAGCAAATTTCGAAGACACTTAGCTGCTTGAATAACTTAATAACTATTTAATTCAAAAGTTCAAGTATTTATTTGTTGAGTGAGTTAATTTTTGATTGGGAATGATTGCAAAAGGAATTGAATAGTCATCTCCTATCTCACTAATTTTCAACTATCATACTTAAATATTGATTACCGATCTTGTATTGTCTATCTCCTAACTAAGTAGGACATTTTAGAGTAAAGCACTCCCAGCTCCTACTTTACTGGCTTTACTTACAAATTCTTTCTGACTCACTTATCTTGCTTTTGTAACTTTTCTGTTTACTCGACCTTGCCGGAATTTGTTTTATTTGGAAAACTTATAAGGTTAACTTAGGTTAATCTGTTTAGTGATGAAAGCCAATCCATTTAGGTCCCTTGTGTTACCACACTGATAAACGTTCATATCAATCCATATTAGGGATCTGAGATATTTTCAATTATACTCGCCATCTTGGGAATAAAGTAAACATAACTTTTGAAACTTTGGTGCATTGGTCTATTAACTCTATCTAGATCTGCTTAGCGCACTTGTTGCTGCTTGTCAGTCCCAATGTTTGTACTTACATGTGTCAGATGCATTTCACATTAAACGGATTTGTAGACAGACACAATTGTCGGACCCTCAAATTATTGAAGAGGTACCTCTTTATGACACAAAATTGACAGTGTGGTGCGGAATTTGTACGGATATGTTCATCGGACGATTGTCTTTCAATGACGACAGGGGAAACACAATAACCATAAATCATGAGCATAAATCGGGCTATGATAACCAATTTTTGTATGCCGATTGTTCATGAAAATGGTATGGAGCACTACTGGTTAAATCAAGACCACCTCACACAGTTCGTACCACAATCGAGTTTGTGAAGCAATTGTTCCCCGGTCGCTTGATATAAAAAAAATTAATGTTTCGGTTCGCCTCCGCGTTCGCCTGATTTGGCACCGCCAGATTTTTTTCTCTGGCACTATTTGAAGTCTAATGTTTACGTCAACAAGCCAAGGACCCTAGATGAACTTAAGGCATTCTAAACACTGGCAAATGCAATGAAAAATTCAAAAAAAAAAAAAAAAAACAGCACATTAAGCCGTTTGTGCTCAGGGTGACCATTTGCCCGACTTCATATTCAAAAAGAGATGTAATCAAATATGCTGAAACCAAATTAAATGATCTCTCACTTGTAGAAAGAAAAAAAAAACATGTTGCTTTCATGCTTTTTTTTTAAATAAATGGATCCAACTGATATGATCCATACCAACACTTACGTGGTACTTGGTAGTTTTGCAAGCCTTAATAGTAATAGAACGAACCGGGTGTGTCCTTCCTTCATTCTTCATTAAACTGACCTAAAATTATACTTAACTGTTAACAGCAGTCAAATGGTTAAATTTGTACAAAGTGTGTTATATATTTGAAAATGTAAAATTCTTTTAACATTTTCTATTTGACTAAGCTACAAATTGTATATGGAACCTTATGCTTTTTTAAGAATTACAAACAAAAAAGATTTAAATAAATTGGGCAACAAAAACTTTCTTATAAGGCTTACGGCGACTGACCAGAAAAAAAATTGACATTATTAAAAGGAAAATAAAGAAATGTGTCAAATTGAATTTATTCTATAACAAGCATAAGCTCACCACCTACACACACCACTTAAATACATACAAATGCACTATAAACTGGAAACGAATAGATCGATGTGATATGATAAATATTAAATCTTTGCCACTTTTGCCATTATTTTGTGGCGATTGGAACAGTTTTTGATGTTGTTGTTGGTCTTCCTGATGCTGCACGATTATAAAAAGACAAAACATAACTATAGATACTATATTTACAATGTATATATGTGTATATACTCTTAATATAATCTAAGCAGGAGCGTGAAAATGGAGAGATGGTGATGATGCACAGTGAGCAAGGAGGATTATGAAGAAGAAAAAGAGAAGATTGCCGCTACCAAAGTCAAAGTGCGACCAACGACCGCCACGACTGCCGAAATGTCAAATGCCAAGCCATATTTCTTAACCGCCAAATACTTTTTGACATAATAGTCCAATTACCTTATCGCGCGATCTGAGATGAGCACAAAATCGAACTTCCAGTGCAGTGCAGCGCAGCGACAGTGACAGCGCAACAACGACATCGTCACACCGAAATAAAACCGAAAGAAGTCACAAATGCAATAGGATGCAATTCAGTTCAGTTTCAGTTCAGTTCAGTTCGATTCGATGCAATCCAATCTAATCCAATCCAATCGAATCGAATCCAATCCAATGATATTTTTTCTCTTAGTCTCTCGTATGCGGCTAAAAGTCTGATCTTGTTTAGTTTTGGTTTGGTGGCTCCGTAGAGGTATCTCTGAGCAATTTCGATGATTCTTACTTAAATCGATGTCGTGGTTGTCGTGGTTGTAGCCATCGTCATCATCATTATCATTATCATCATCATCATCATCATCATCATCGTCGCTATTGTCGTTGTTGTTATTGATACTCGCTGGGCGTAAGTAACGCCAACAAGTTCTTTTTTCCGAAACGAATTGAATCGAATCGAATGGAATAGTAGACTCAACTCAACTTAACTTAACTCAACTCAACTTGCCTCGTTTCGATTATTTATTGCCAACTCAAGAAAATTCCATTTAAATTGCGTAAAATAAAAAATAAAGAAATACACAACTTTCAAAAAGAAATAAAACTACTACTACTACTACTACTACTACTACTACTACTACTACTACTACTACTAAGTTTACAACAACTAACCAACTCGAATCTTACTTACTTTAGTTGTTCGTCCGTTTGTTCAATTGGTTTATCGATCGATCGGTTTGTCAGTCCGTCCATTCATCCGTCGGTCGGTCAGTCAGTTCATCAGTCGGTTGGTTGGTTTGTTGGTTTGTTGGCTTCTTGGTCGGTATCTTCAGTTTCTTCAGCCTACAATGAACTTGGCAATAATTTCACAATGGAATTGCTGGCGGCAAACACCTTCAGTCACAAGACTGTAACTCTTGTTAACTGTCGCCGTTTTTGCCGGCTATGTGGCATCAACAATAACAGCAGCAACAACAACAACAACAATAACAATGTAAACCACAACAACGTTATGTTGTCAATGCGACAATTGCAGCAATAGCAGCAGATACTTCAATAACAACAATCTAACTACAACATCTGTTATCCTAAATTCGTTTTAGCTACCTAAAGTTAAGTTACGTTAACTTAAGTTAATTTCTTAGCATTCAATGATGGCTATTAGATTAGGCTTGGCTATTCATCATATAAATTTTGGGTTTCATTGCTGGGTACAACAAAAGAAAATTTTAGGCTTTCCAAAACAAGAATTGTCAGCAGCAGTGCTTGTGGATGCCACTACAGACAGTATATTAAAAACACATTAGTTGCATGGGGACCCCATTTAATTTTTTATTTTATTTCAGTTTTATTATTTGTTGTTATTATGGCAATAGAAATACACATTCTGTGAAAATTTCAACTTTCTATCTATTACGGTTCATGAGATACAGCCGGAGTCGGATCTACGGACGGACATCGTAAACTTGACATTCAATTATAATGGCAATATAACTTTCTCATTTCCTAGAATTAAGACTTAAAATCTTTGGTCATGAATCATGTTTGCCAATAAACTGTGGTTTGGTGTTTTTTTCCTATACAAATGATTATATAATACTTGAGAATGATAGAATATGGAGATGATGTAAGAGATTTAAAACACTCGTCCAGGAAGCAAAACAGAAGAACCATTGGATAATAGTTTTGCAGGCGGCGCTTATATCTGTAGTTGTCCAGCAGGTTGATTGCCAATTTATTATCATGGTCCTCCAATCGTCAGATGTGTCTGTTTCTGTGTCTGACGATAACCTCTCCGATCATTGGAATCTTTAAGTCTCGGCAAACTTTACAACACACAATAATACCATATGATAATAAAATGATAAGTGGCTCCACTATAGCTTTATAATTATTTAAGAATAATGGGATTTTGAAGAGGAAGGCTCTAACGCTCTGCAATTGTTGACAGGAGTTCAGAAGATGGTCTATTGGGCATGGTCGGCGGAATAATTCAATGTATGTCCATATATCCGTCGCACTCCTTAAGTTGGTGGATATGCTGATTTTTAAATACGTCGGGTTGATGGCAAAGTATCAGTGCCTAAACTGCGCCTATTCAGCCAGCTTCTTGGTTCGAAGGTGACAGACATCGAGGTTCATTAAGTCCTTGGAATACATTTCGTTTTATTTTTATCGATTATTGGATTCTAATATTGATTAGAGTAAATATATGTTATACGCATACATAAATAATATTTTCAACTAAAAAGTGCAAAAGTTGTAACATAAATACTTATATATAATATATTTAGTTCTCTGCATAAGTACAATATTCATATGAATATTTCAGTTGTCCAGATTTTCTTTTTTTTTTTAAATTTTAATGTCTTTCTATAAATGGTCAAGTCAAAGGATATTAGTCTGACTATAATATAAACAATTCTGCATAATCTTACAAGATGATTTCCTAAACAGCGACAAACAATACATTAGCTTGCAACATTACTGATAATAAGTATATTCAACTTTGAACTGATAAGGTATTTATTATTTACAAACATTTTTGTCCACGAAAATCAATGTTAATCTGCATCATAGGTATAAGTAGTATAGTGTTATAGAATATGTTTATATTTCATACAATAGCTCTGCATATCCTCATCATTTTTATATTTCACTTGTAAGTTGAACTTTGATTTTGACTGACTGCTCTTTTCATATTGGCTTTATTCGTATTTAGTTGGCTTTATATCTGTAAAGCGTGAATAAGCCATAGTTATGATCACACGCTGCATATGTACAATAGATGAAAATTACGGAAAGTCCTCAAAGAGTTTCTTACTTTCTGAAGTTTCTATTTAGCAAATTTTCAATTTGTGGCTTTCCCCTTTAAGATTTAGTTGCCATAATTATATTTATAATAAACATATACACATGTATATATTAAAAGTCGAAATAATAATAATCATAATATTAATTGTAGTAAGTATGCATTGTAGTTCTATGAATAAAATCTCTTAAGTGCATTAAACAAAATGAAAAGGGGCTAAGACGAATGTGATTATGCTAAACAGTTTGTGTTTAAATGGTTCGTTGGATAGGCTGTAATAAAGCTGAATCTCAGGATAGATAGATGGATGGAAAGATGAGTGAGTAAGTTAATGAATTTGTAGTTAGTTCATAGTTAGTAAGTTGATTGCATCATGAAATTTGTATGAAGCATATTAAGTTCTATCCGGAGGCGAAGGCGATGATGGCACGTTTATTATTCGCCACGCAAATTACAAATCGCAAAATTACGGATTAAATATTATATAAATTACGTAAATATTTTAGAATGGGTTGCATTGAAAGTTTCCAAGGAAAAGAAATATGATTTCTAAAGCAGAAACTAGAATAATTCTTAAAAATGTAAGTATGTAGTCAGTCTAGACATTGATGATCATATCTAAGATGCATGATGGATTGATTATGGTAATATTCAGGTTTTTTATGGGGCCATGCCTAAATATACGAATTATATAAAATAAAAATAACTGATACTATTTAAATATATGATTCTTATGTTATTCAAAATTCCCATGTTATACAATACAGTTTGAAAATTTTTTAAGAAAAAAAAAAAAAAAAAATTCTGTGTGAGCGTGTCAATTAGAAATGTTCATTCATAACTTATCTAACTACCCTCAATCGTTTAGTTTGGTATTTTTTCTTATATATTTTCCCCCCATTCTTAATCTGTGCTTTTCTCTTATTAACTTATGTCTGCTGATACTTGATTTGATTTATTTGAAAACAACAGAAACAAAATTGTAGCAAATAATAAAATAAATAAAAACATAAATTTCGTTTTCACCCAAAATCATATACCCTCATATGTTACATATGCAAAAACATATTATTCAGGACTTGGTTTCCAAGAACTACTACTATATTTTCCTACTACTTTCAGATCTATAGAAGTGCAATTGTACAAAAGTGTTTATGGGACCTGAATGGAATAATATTTTTCAGCAAACATAATAGGAGTAATTCTTTATAGCATAACAAAGAATGTTACAACAAATAGATTTACATATACTAAATATATAGAAACTTTTTCAGATCTGCAGTTACCACCATTTGAGAGGGAATTGAAATTGAAATTTATTATTAGCTGCATATGGTAATTAAGCATCAATTTTATATTTTTTGGAAATACTATAAATGAATTATTTCCCATCTATCGGTGAGTTGTAGATGTGTTGTACTACCTATTTAAACATCATGATAAAGTATTAAGCACCATCACTTACCGTCACTATGAAGGGTATGTATGAAGGGTATGTATGAAGGGTATAAATAAAACAAAAAGTAAATAATTGCTCTCATGTTGCGGCAACATTTTCTTTTAGGTTTCACCTAATAACAAAGCATGCAGCATTGCATTTTTGTGATTACTTTTTGTGAGGTCGTTTTCATTTTTGTTTTCTTTTTATTATAAAGTACATATATGTATTTTTCCTTTCTTCATTTTTAATGCATTTAATTAAAACATCTGCTGCGATTATGTTTTAATTATATTGTATAAGATGCTCAGACCCTCTACACATGCTTGTGTGTTTAGACTCGCAGTGAATGCTATTAAATGTTAAGTTACATGACTAAATTGGGTGTTTTGCATATATTTTGCGGCTTCAATATAAATAAGCAACATTCTATGAATAGGAGAGAATCGGAACAATAAGCCAAAGAAGACCGCCAAGAGTTTTGGTTTAACCAAGAAAACTGCAAGCGGCATTTTCTACACGCAAAGTTAAACGCGAGACTGATTCGAATTGTTTTTGGTTTTTTCTTCAAAGTAATTTTTTATTTCTTTTATTTTTATTAATTTCATTGTAGAAAGAACTTGGGGCACCAACAGCGGTCTAAATGGTTATGCATCTTAAAGTTTAGTAGCAATCAAAAGGCATCGACAACGACAACAACATGTTTGGTACATCAGTCAGTCAGTCAGTCAGTCAATCAGTCATCCGCTCAATCATTTATTCAGTATGTCAGTCAATCAAACAACAACATCAAAATGAGACTTTGCGGCATTTTTATCCAAATTTGGCATATCAAAATTCAAAAGTCTAAGTCCAAATATGCAAGTCAATGATTGAAACAAAAAACTACAATACACTTCGGTTTCAATCAACTCATATTCATAATACCCTACACTTATGTATAAAAAAAAAAAAAAATAAAAATTAACAATATATTAAAAGCACAGTTTATAATACACGTAGAATGTTGTCTGTTTTCTGTGTCATTCCAATGGAGTTAAAATCTGCTCTTTGCTCTCGATACATTTAGCAATCGACGGTGATAAAGATCCGAGACTTGCTTTGTTAAGGGGCCTTTATAAAGCTTAAGTGGCAATATTAATACAAATTTTTTACAAAACTAGGTCTCAACAATATATGGACTTGCACACACATGTGCATACATATGCACATAAGTATATATGATAAGATGCAGATCGCACTGTACACCTTTAAATTAAGGACATCAGAATAGATCTTTTCGAACGTCAAGTATATTATGATAATATATATATTAACATGAACCCCTTACTGTACGGTAGACAAAAACAAAGACAAGTGATTAACTGAGTTGGTGCATTGAGATAACATGAAGAACATTCTTTGTTTGCAGAGAAGTCAAATATTGTAAAAGTACAAAAATGTACAAATACAATTCATTCGTTTATATGAAACATAAGCTCTATAGACATTAAGTTCTTCTAATTTTGATGACATATTGGAAGCGCAAATTAGTAATGCGGGATTTACAAGAGATGGTGCTACTCATGCTATAAGCATCTGGTAAGGTTGTCCTATACTCCATTTGAAAAATACATTTAACATCTTCAACTTTCAGTATATAATATTTGCTTGAAGTGTAAACAACATATATTTTTTTTTCGCTCTCCATATGTCTAATTTCGTACCAACAAAACAACATTTGCGGGAAGTTCTCGTTTACTTCTTTAATTTGAAGAAAAGTGCAGCTGCATCCCATCGAATGCTCTCCGAAGCATATCCAGAGTATGCTCTGTCGATTTCACAGTGCCAGAGATAGTTTGTACGCTTAAGAAGTGGTGATTTTGACATGGAAGACAAGGAGCGGCCCGGTCAACCGAAAAAGTTTGAAGATG
>JBANCV010001070.1:0-19805 GCA_037040105.1 Amiota albilabris | reverse complement strand
GACTGGACCAATGCAAGGTTGTCGCTGTTGCGATGGAGTAGGTGATGGGTCGGCCATAGTTTTCTTAGTTCACAATTTTTTATATTAGAAACAACTATACAACTTTCTTGGAGACCCGCGCAGAAACAAACGGTGTAACGTTGTGAAGGATGTAAAGGAATGCACTGAAGTAAGGCTTAAGTCTTAAGTTAAGTGTTTCAAAAAACCACAAAGTATTGGAAAGGGTAAGGTATATCGATCGGAAGGGTCAGTTTTAAAAAACTGAACAGCTGTTACTGCTCCCATATGTATTAAAATACATAAACAACAAGAAAACATATGTACATATGTATTGAATTAACATACACTACTCATTATATTAGTATTCCATATAAAATAATACAAATATTAATTTGAGATAAAAAAAATTATAATTTGTGATCCTAAGAAACTACTATGTATGTATAGTATAAGCTATAAAAATCTTATTAAAATTTGGTATAAATTAGCAAAACTCAAAATTGAGCGAATTCAGAATTCTTTGCATTTTGAGTTTGTTTAGTATATTTGCTCCATATTCTATGTGCTTCGAAGAGTCGCTCATTTGCTCCTTTGATACTCTATAAACGTGAAACACCTTCATTCGCATAAATCTTGAAGTCATCTTCATTTGTGTTATCATAGCCGTTGTTAGCAGTAGCGGTGACAGCTCCTGCAATACGCCGGTGTTGTTGCTGAACCTCAGTCAAAGGCATGTCGGCAATTAAGCGTTTGGTGTAGTTGTTCGATGGTGGTAATGGCGGAGGCGGTGGATGCACAGATGAATGTATCGGTGGAGGCAATGGGGGAGGAACTGGTGGCAGCGGTTTCTCTGTAGAATTCTGCTTCATGATACAATTCTCAAAACGGACTTTTGACGTTGTCTTTGTTACAGGATCAGACGACAATTTGACTTCATCATTTTGATTGCCAGCGCAAGCAGGAACTGATTGTTTGTCGTTTGTACTTATAACATCCTCTTCTTGCTCTATAAGCTTTGACAACGGACTTTTAGCTTTCGTGGTCGTTGTTGAATTACAATTGATTTGCGCAGCTATTGCATTATTTTGATTATTTACATAGGTAACGTAGTCGTCGTCACAGCCACCGCCCCAGATCAAGCGACGTACATCGGTTTTGATGGCAATGAGCATTGTAACACACCGACGAAAGCTTGGACGGTCATCTGGATCGATGCCCCAGCATTCCAGCATTAGTGTGTAACTGGATAAATTAATCGAATGAGAATATGTGAACGGAAAAGCTGTATCGAATATATCGAACTTGAGATTTCTTCTTTTCAGAAGAGCAACTTACAGTTTATCAGGACAATTGTCCGGTTGTTCTAAGCGGCCACCATCCTTGACATGCGTTAACACCTCCATGTTATTACGTGCTGCATATGGTTGCTGACCAAGTGTTAGTATCTCCCAGCAGAGTACACCAAATGCCCACACATCAGATTGTGTAGTGAAGACACCATCGACTAAACTCTCTGGCGACATCCAGCGCACGGGTAAAAGACATTCACCCTCCTTCCGGTAATAGTCACTATTATATATATCACGTGCCAAACCAAAATCACCAATTTTGACCGCACGTTTTGCGGCTATACGTGATGACACCAGACAATTCCGACAGGCTAAATCACGATGGACAAAGTGCATGTCCTCAAGATAACTACAGCCGGTAGCAACATCAATGCACATGGCTAACAAATCAAGCAGTTGTAAATTTGGTTGTGTTTGCTGAGAAAAATACAAAACAAAACAAAAAAGACAATGTTTTCGAGTTAGTAGCTTACTAACCTAAACCATTTCCGTAACGTACCGGTGCGCTTGGCCGAGATTCACGTAAATAGGTTAATAGATCACCACCCTCCATGTACTCCATAACCAATGAGATCGATTCTGTATCAAAGCAAACACCAATTAAACGGACAATATTTTCATGCTTGAAGTTATTCATTAGTTGGGCCTCCTGGAGCAACTCAGCAAACTCGTTCGCACCCTTTCGTAGACTCTATATCGAAATTTAAATGATTTATGTACAGTTCAGTAATCTTATACACATGTGAGTGTATGAGCATAGACATACCTTAATTGCCACCTTCTCTGACTGGTTTGGCTCATCATCATATTTAAGTAACCCCTCATAGACTTCACCAAATGCTCCGCTGCCTAGAAATTTAAGCATCGTCAGCTGATTCCAATTGATTTGCGGCAACAAAGCAATATCAGCATCACTCAATGGTCCGCCAGTATATAGAGTTGAATGGCTTGTCATTGAAAAAGCTCGATTACGAGCAGCAATTAATTGTTGCTGTAGTGTCGATGAATTACTCCAAATGCTCGGACGACTTTTTTCAATCAATATTTTACCCCGCATTCGGCGTTTTTGTACTGCAAATAAAAAGTTACTCATTATGTCACAATTAGCTACATATTCGAGTGTCTACTTACCTTTTCTAATAATAATAAGTGCTAAGACACAACTGGAAACAATTGCAGCTGGAGCAATTATAGCCATTACAAGGGAATCTCGTTTATCTGATGTCACAAACGGTTCAGACACCCGCTCACTCTCCTCACTGTAAGCGCCCCAGCCATAAGGATCATTTCTCGCTCGAACTCTAAACATAAGCAGACGCATTGTGTGCAAATCACGCACAATACAACTCAACTCTGTTGTATTGCAATATATTAACCATTGATCTTCTATCGGTGTCGGCTCTTCGGCCCATGGCAATAGATTGAGATGTGCTTCACGTCGCCTTCTTTTTGGATTGCGTGTTTGTAACGCTTCCAAATTGTACTCAACTATAGCTGCACCATTATTTTGCGCTGCTTCCCAATATACTTTAAAAATTTCCCCAGCAATATGCTCAATTTCTGGTTTGCCGGGTCGGCCAGGGCAATCACCGAGTGTCTCAAATACAAAACGTTCACTTTCTCGAGCTGGCCAGTAATATGGACGATCAACATCAGCATAACGAAGTTGCAAATAAAAATCATACTTAGTCTTTGGCTCCAGATCAGTGATAAGTATGTGCGTTCGATTAGTTCCAATGTCAACACTGAATTCATTTTCGGCTTCGCCATACAAAGCATGGCAAATAAGTATGAGACTTGTGAGGTTATCATTTTCTACAGGCCAACTAAGTGTCAAATTGTGCGCGGTTGCATTCATCAGTTGAAGAGCATTCAAAGCGTCATATGTTGAGAGACGTACTGCAGGCGTTGAATCATTATATTTTGTAGGTGTAGAATGGACGACTAACCAAATTTTGTACTCAGTGGCTGGAATTAGACCAGTAATCGTAAAGCTTACAGTCTGCTCATCGAGTTGCTTGAGCAGACTAGAGTTGTTGGTGTTGCCATCGATATTTGCCTTTGCCTGTATAGGTTGCCAATGAAGTGTATACCAAATGTATTCGCTGTTCTTTATCCTGGGTGGCTGCCAATTGACCTCAATTTCAGTCGGACTAAGTGTCACAGCAGTGAAGTTCCGCGCTATTGATGGTATGCCTACCGCGGTTCGTACTTGTAAAGCCTTAGCCACGTACTTGGGAAGTTTTAAACGATGTTGATAATAACTCCTGGCGACCAAATCAATGCTATACTCATTGAAAGGCATTAACTGCGTAATATTAAGCGTTCGTCGATTTGAGCGTATCATGCGGTGGGTCCTATTTAGATTCCTGTCATCAGTCACATTGAGTTCATACATAACACCTGGCAGTGGTAGATAACATTCTGGATGTGTGTGTAATGTTGGTAATGCCAAATTGACGTATGTCTCACCACTGTCAATGACACTGGGTACTTCGCTAAGTTCAAAATCGGGTGCTATATTCGAACGCTGTAGGATAAGACAATGCCGCTTCGGATATGATTTATAATTGTAGGCTCGTAACAGACGCACTTCGGTTATGTCGATAAGATATTCAAGCTGCTGTTTACGTCGATTATATGCGCGTATACTGTTATTCTTTAGTGCATACAGATAGCCAGTATCGCGTGCCAAATCAACAATGTCGTCAGCCAAAACATTGAAGTGCGTCTTAAGCGTAGTGCAAATCTGTCGCTGCACATCATAGGCGCACAATTTTCCTTTGAAATCGATTAAATTAAGGGTTTCAGCTTCCGGTTCAAAGCTGCCTTCGAACATGCGAAGCAATGGTAGTGTCTTGTAACTCAGCAAGCTACCATCGCTGAGGTTCCGTCCCACTAGTGTTGCATTACGTGTGCCAATTTTATAATCCAGCCACAATAATGACTGAGCATAAGGTAGAACTTGCATATCTCGTAGGAAATGGCCACGTTCTGTGTTCCAGAGTTTTTGACCAAGCATAACACGGCCCTCGAATTGGCATAGATCCAATCGATAAATAGCCACGGTTTGTGGCTGTTCGATGTCCAATTCTGCCCAGTAAATAGTGCGCGCAATCCAATCGGCTGTCAAAGATAAAACCTCGGCACGCATACGTGCCAACTTCACAGGTGCAGCGCCTGGTATGAACGACATTAGTTCAACATTCTCATTTACCCATACTAGACGTTGTTCTCCTGGTATTAATGACAAATGTTCGACAACGCTTGGCGTGTGTACAATGGGTCGCCGGGCATTTGTATCAAGATCTAGTTCACCAATATATTCTGCTGTTGTATAAACAACACGAGGTATCGCCTGCACTTCGGGGCTAGTATGTATTGCATAATATGAAGTCTTTTCGCCACCGCTTGTCCGTCCCGCAACGAAAGCTTGCACCTGGAATGTGTAGCTTTCATCTGTAGTTAAGCCACTGATGCGTACTTCCAATTCCTGTTGATCACTATAGTTGTGAACTCGTTCCGCAAAAAGTTCATCCCCTTGCCAACAGTAAACGCGATATGCGACCGTTGTGTGTAAACCCATATGCTCTGGTGTATCCCAACGTATGATTGCGGTAATGTTTGGCTCGTGCAATGGCTGCACCTGACGGTCAATAAAGACACGTAAGCGTTTAGGTTGTGTAGGTGCTGCTGCCGGTGTACTGAGTATAGCATGTGTTGTAGGGCCAGCATGCCAAACCGTGTGCGGTGTCACTGAGATATTCAGTGCCAATTGGGCCTGTTGCAGATCCGTAATACGGACAAATGGTGAACTAACCTCCATTGTCTGAATGCGTTCATCATATGAAATCAAGACTTTATAAAAAACAGAATAATTCTCCGCCGTGGTGATAGGCTGCCACTTAATATTGAAGTCATCCCAATAGCCATCGTCGATGCGTATCGTTTCCGAAGCAATTGCATGTGGTATTACGCTCATCTCTGAGTATGGTGTAAACTCCGGTTTTAACTGAACTGAAGTAAATGTCGAAGCATTGCCAATATCTAGTTCAATAAAGGCAGATTTTCCTGGAGTTGTTGTGCGCGATATTGCAGCACGCTGGCCCCCATGCATTAACCACATAAGAGCGTCCACTTCATCAAGATATCGCAAAGTTCTTGGCATGCAATCCTGTGGCAGTAATGTATCCGATAGTTTCTCCTGCTTACCCGCAGCAAGTGATGCCCGAAATAGACGAACTGTACCCTCATGTTGCCGTACAATCCAAAAGATTCGCTGTTGCTGTAAATCAAGCGTGAAGGCGCGAATGGTGCCGGCGAAGCCATTTACATGATAATACTCCAAATGATCACGCTCCAAATTTCCATTAAGTGTACGCCGAGCCAAACTCGTTTGTGTTGTATAATATATATGACCCTGATTGGCATCCACTTCAATGACACGCGCTCCGAAAATTGGCAACTGCTCCCAATGTTGACCACTACCAGCAGTGGCTATGCTCATATCAGTACGTATTACGCAATCGCGTGCTAAATCAGTCCAATACAATTGCCCACCGCGCCAATCATAAGCCAAACTACCCACCGATGCCATACTGTTACCAAATCCAAAGGTACAATTTAATTCAGGATTCATGATATTTATGCAGCGTAGCCGTCCTGCTGCCACATAGTAAATTGTACCGTTTAGAAGCACCAATTCACTTGGTTGCGGAGCTAATCTGCTAACCCACTGAGTCTCCGCACCAATTTCATTTGTTTCATAAAGATCACCTGCAGCATTAACCCAATGCAAGCGATGCGCACCTAAAGGCCAAGTACGGGATAACAGTGGCTCAGTCCAATCACTCAATTCGCCTAACCGATTTGATGTACGTACTCGCAATCGATAAAGGTTATTAGCCTGTAATTTTTCCACATTGAAATACGTAGTCTTAATGTTGCGTATATTGTACGCGCTGTTGCTATTCACATCCATAATCTCCAATTCATATTCCCACTGCTGCCAAGCGGCTTGGCTTTGATAGGCATGCAACGGTGGCGCCTTCCATTCGATCTGTGCCGTATGTGCGCTTAGCAAAGCCTGTAAATGATGTGGCCGTGCCGCTGGCAAGGTCATTGCTTGTTGTTGCTGATGTGTGTGTTTCAGTTGCTCAATAGGAATGATTGTCCAACACCACTCCGTATCCTCAGTCAAAAGCCATGTATCCTGCTTATGTGTTGCATTATTATAACGTAGCACTTGCGTACCATTTGTGGTGTACAGCAGCCTGGCTTTCGAATAGTAGACAAAACTTTGCCACTCACCAGAAAGCATATCCGTTGCATTAAATAGGCGACGCCTATACGTTCCATCATAGCTGATCTCATAGAGAGCGCCATTTTCACTTTTATTATATGCATAGAGCAGGCAACGGTGAGCATCGTAGCTTAAGTAACCAAAATTTGTCTGCACATCAAGTACTTTTTGCAGCCCAGTGGCAAGATTTAAACGGGATATGCCACCTTTTTTATGGGTCCAAAAGAGCCATCCATTCAATGGGTCAACTATCAATTGTTGAATCTTCTGATTATTTAGTTCAGTTGTTAAATACTTAAAATTGCCACCAGACAAATCCGTACTGACGATCGCCCAGGATTCTATGGCAGTCTGTATCAAAACAATAAATTTAATTAAATATATCACATCTTTAATGAAAATATCCTCACCTCACCAGCAATGTACAGTCGTTTTCCTAACCAATCCAAAGCCAACTTCACCGGCTTAAAAGACATCACCGAATGGTTTAAGTGGAGCGCATATACTTCCTTTGGGGCAGTTTGTTTTGTTGAGAGACTAATAAGCAACATTTTAATGGATATTCTAAGAATGAGAGTCCATCACACACCTGAAAACAGTGCCTTCCGCATCGATCACAAAGAGTTGCTTTTGGTCCTGTGCATACGCACAGTCGCTGATTAAATGATCGCTCTGATAGATGGTACGAGATTCAATTTCCGGCTGATCCAATGATTTAAGTTTTATGCTATATTCGCCTGCAATCAACATATAACTTAGCTCATCTTCTATACCGTCGACAGATTTTGGCATATGAGCTGCTTTGGTCAGCACATGCGAAACCGCTGCTGGACCCTCCCCAAAGATGTTTACCATGCTAACGCTGATTGTATAGTTTACTTGTGATTGCAATTCACCAAAGATATAGGACAAACGATCTATTGGTAACTCTACTGACAAGAAACTATCATTTAATCCGGCACTATTTATAAAAACGCGATAATACTGAAGTGGTCCATTCGTAAATCTATCGGGCTGCCAAAAGATCGCAACATGACTGTCATCGAGCGCGAATGCATGTCTTATAATTGGCTTCGAAATGGGCGCTCCCTCTGCTGGTGTTTTTAAAATTGCTGTGGGCAATGAATACAATACATCGGTAGCAACTTCTCCAAAAGGTAATTCAAAGCGAAACTAATATTGAAGAAAGAGTTTAAGTAAACTTTTTCAAATTAAGTGTGACGTCATCAGCAGCACTTACCTGATAACGCGTGTAGGGCATAAGACCTTCCAATATTTCGCATACAAAATGCTCATCACAATCATAATCGGCCAGATTTGACCATGTATTGTAGATATCATTATCATTTGCTGTTGTCGATATGCCTTCATCCTCACGCACATATTGATATTGTATATTAAACGGTCGGCTGGCAAGATAATTGTTTGGAAATTTTATAGACCATTTAATGGTGATCATTTTACTGCCGCCAACGGCACCGCCGCTGTCACCACCACGATTATCTTTGTTTTGCATAGCAACCATTAATGTATCATTAACGGTAGTATCTTTTTGGTCATCTAATCCATTTACGATTTCTGGAGCTATTTTTTTCACCAACTTTTCCATAGCCAAACGCTGCAGATGCCAATAATGTCTCTGGGCCATCTCACAAGCACCGATGCATGGCAAATCGTATGGATAGAATTCCGTGGAACTCTATGAAATTTAATAAGGCATTCAAGAAAGTATTCGGTGAATAATGTATATAATATATTTTCGTCAAATACTCACACATGCTTCCTGGCACGGTTCAAATTCATTTAGAGCTCGATACCACCGTGAACAACCTTTTGTGCACTACAACAACATCAAATAACCATAATATTGTCATTAAACCACATATTCATACATTTTAAAAAAAAAAACAGTGTTACAAAATTGTTTCGTTTCAACTTAAATACAACTCTGTAAATGTTTAAAAAAAAAGCCTTTAATAATTACCGTTATTTAGACTGCACATCAAATGGATTATGATTACACTTACATATTATTATATTTAAGTATTTATTTTTATTTATTAAGAAGTAGAGCAAAAAGTAGGTTATTCAACTACTTAGTCTGAAGAGCAATAGCTGCCATGGCTTTCAGTATTATTATATTAATTTCATGTATAGTATCATAGTTTTCAATACAGCTTTCTATGACAACGTTTGCAACTAGATTATACGAGGGCGGTTTGATAAGTTAGTGACTTTTTGAATTTCCAGTGTGCTACACTGCTTCTGTTAATAAGCTACAGTAAAATTTTGAGCAATCTGGATCATTTATTTTGTATTTGTATTTGATAGCCAATGAACGCAGCAGAGAATATCGAGAACAATTTCGGCGAAAATGGAAGACAGTGAATTACGTGTGGTCATCGAGAATTATTTTTTGTGTAAAAAAAACCAGCACTGATAAATACGGGGTCTCTTCAGCATCAATTTCACTAGTTAAGAAGTGGTTTACTGAATTCCGATGCAATCCATGGAATGATATTGGAAGATTTGGAGAATGAAAGTGCGTGAGATGGCTGTGGCTGTATTCATTTTAACTGAGCGTGCTTGTATCATATTTTACATTAATATTTGGACGTCAGAAAGGTAACGTGCGTTTGGGTGCCGTGATTGCTTACACTCCACCATAAGCGCAGCAGTGTGGACATTCCAAAAGAGTGTTTAGCGATTTTCAACCGCAATTCGAAAGACTTTTTGCGTTACTTCGTAGCAAAGAAAAAACTGCTCTTCCACCATGAGAATGCACTGGTGCAAGCTCTGCGATTATTTCTTGTTTCCAAACCTGAAGAAAAGTCTAATCGATAAGAAATTTGTGCCGAATAAAAAGGTCACTACTGATCTTGAGAAAATTGGAAAAATATTGAACTAAATGTAATGTAGAGAGCTAAAAGAAAACGAAAAAATAACCTTTATTCAAAAAGTCAATGACTTATCAAACTGCCCTCGTATTTGTACCAAAATATTACTCATTACTCATAAGCTGTGTCTAAACAATATTGAATGGTTTTTGACCCTCTTGAGAATTGTTAAAACCAACTCAACAAAGTCGAATTGAATCCCAATCCTAATACCTCAAGTATCAGTTTACTTAAAGTAACAACATACTTACAATATTTAACAAGCGGTTAAGTATCTTTTATTCTACTTGCTTCATCTACTACTTCATCCTTTTCGGTCAATGTTTATCTGTCATATAGTAAGCACCAAAAAACAAATGTTTCTTGTTGGTTGGTTTGTTGCTTGCTTGGCTGGTTTCAGTCTATCGTCAAGGTATCTGAATCTAAACTTACAGTATATGAAACGAATTCTTCTTTTGTCTTTTGTTCAAAGGGTTTCGAATTTCGTTTCCTTTGTTGGTTGGTTGGTTTGTTAGTTGGATGGCGTAGTTGGGACCAGTACCCAAGTGGTGGTTTTTGTGTTAATTATTGAGGTTTTTATGTCAAGTTTAGGTTAACACAAAACAAAATAAATTGAGCACTTTACAATACTTACGCGTGTTTTATAACATTGTTCACTGCTGTCGCCCTTTTCACATTTAATGCCGTATTCATCAAGAAATAGATCCTCCTGGAAAAATTTGTCAATAATATTAATTTTGTTCGCAAAAAAGTTTAAAGCGTGAGAAACGGAAATCAAAAATGTCATTTGCTTATTTGGGATTGGATTATAAGTATCAATAATTCGACAAATGTAAAGTGCAATGCATTTTAATTGTGTACACTACAATAGATTGTACTTTCCAAATCGAATCTTGAAACTTAATATTCAGTGATTTGTTGCTGTTGCCGTTGTAAAGGAACATCCCTCGTGTCCTCATGTCCAACAAACAAGTCAATTAATAAAAAGTGACCCCCTTGTATATATGTATGTATAATACATATAAGTTATAGAATAATTTGCGATCTGAAAAATGATTTGCAAAATATGAAAAATCAAATAACAAATGCTTAACACTCTTCTTATAGTATATACATTTTTGATTCTTGGTAATTTTTTTTTTTTTTAAATTAATTAAAAAAATCTATTCGCTGCTCCAAAGTATGTATAATATTTTATAGAGACCAACAACCGGTTAACGATTTGAATGAAAAATTAAAATGAATACGATATATACGAGTATATCACGTGTCAGTCACAATAAAATAATAAAGACCAAATTTATGCGAAATTTTAAATATGATTTCAAAAAAAAGATAACGACGAAATAATTTTCAACGAAATCAAAGTCAATAGAAAATAGTGATTTATACAAATAAAAATAATAAAAAAATTTAATTCAATTTAAGTAATTGTTCACTTGTAAAGAAATGCATTAGTATTTCTGCATAAACAAATTGGCCGGACAACAATTGCATAATCCCCTGAGAGCCCCGTATATCTGTAGGTGCAATCGGTTTTAAAATATGGAACTAGGTACATAGTGCATAACTGATTGCTACAAATTATAGGTGTAGATGTTAATCTAGGCAAATAAATAGATATAGTGTAGAGCCGGGGGAATATTAATCAATGTGGTCACTCAAAAAATTATTATTATAACATGGTATATATAAGAAGTTTATCATAAAACCCTTTCTTTCTCGTTTATATTATACTACAATAGAAGACATGTGTGGCTTGACTTGGATCAGATCAGTTGATTTCTTGCCGCCATCTTCGTCATTTGCTGGCGCATTGTGACTCAATTAAAAGTAATAATTTTTATACATTTTTGTCACACTAACCAGAGAGTGAACGAGAAGCGTGAATTGGCGGAGGTTATTTCTATATACAATATGTTGCTCATTGTGGGCTTTGAGAGGCACCAGACCGCGTAGTGTCGTTTAATTAAAATCAACCAGCAACGCCAAAGTTGCCTCTTAAACGACAAATTTGTACCCTCTATCTATCTATCTATTGTAGTATTTTGTATCTGATGCAAATGTAGTATTATCATTTTGGGAACATGAGATCTAATTAAACACCAAATCACACTTTCTTCTGAATACCTTCCTTATTATTATGAAGTATATACATATATAAATATCTTTTTATGATTCGTAAAATACCAACTGTGTAAATAGTCTATCGCTATCAGATTTTCAATTCATCTTGAATAATTATTATTGTACATACTAGTATGAACGTATGGTATGTACGTGTTTATTAAACATTGTTCTACTTACAAAACTAGTAGTAAGTACAGCAGTAATTAGTCCACATATCTATATACATACATATCTATCTAACTAATGACATTAACATTTATTTGTTTTGTTTGAACATGCATTTAGTCACTTATTCATTTAATAATTCATTCATTCTGTAGGCTGTTCATTCATTTAGACCTTTGAATACATGGACATTTGTATGTATGTATTGTATGTACATTTATGTCAGTCAACTGACACCATACACATCATTCATTACACGCACATATAGGTATTTTGTTCTTATGGAATATCTAAAATATACTCACTGCTCATTCATATGATCAAGTCAGTCAGTCGTTGTGGTCCGGCGATTGGTTAGTCGGTTGGTCATATTGTCAATGCAATCATAGCAAACAGAACCAACAACCAACAACATCAAGTAAAAGTCACATATGTCATATGTTTAATATGCCCACATAAATATTTATAACATTAACAGTTCAGTTGAGTTAAGTTGAGTTGAGTTGAGTTCTCCATCCAATAATTTTAAATAATGAAGTCGAAAGGGAAGTTAGAGGGGCTAAGCAACAACACTCAAATTAAAATACAACAACAAAACAGATCGGATGATTGGTCGGATATAACGTTGTAAAAAAAGAAATAATAATTTATCTAGATGTATGCAGAATACATATATAGTATGTATATCAATTATGATGAGCAGATTTTTCAAATAAAATTATTTAATTTGGTTCTTATATAGGAATTTTTTAATCCATAAACAAGAAAAGTTATAATATTTTATGTAATATATATTAGATTTGATAGATCTCAAGAAGTTATAAAACTTCTGTTAGTTCTTTCAATAAATATTGTACCAGGTGTGTAATTCCTTGAATATCAAATTACTGGATTACTTACTTATCATTTTCCCATTTTATAGTTACGAGCCATAAACTATCCATGGAAACTATCCGTATAAAACGCAAATAAATGATGACGAAGTATAGTATATAGTTGAAATGAAATTGTTCGATTCGAATTTGAAGCAAGGGGAAGAGTTTTGATGATGACGGTGATGGTGATACGAATATGAACTAATTTAAATTTGTTAGTGAATCAAATGAAACTATACAAAATAAAGATGCTTTATTAATGGCATTGCTATCCCATAATTTTACAAAGCTGCAGTACTAAGATCCATTGTGTGGCGCCAAATTACTTGATTGCATTCAGCAATTTTCATATAAACTGCAGATTCTATAAAGCTACTTAGTGCTATCAATATTGCCAACACAACACTTGCATGTATCGTATATAGGACTAGTACTCGTATATCCATTATGCAATACAATATGAATGTAATATGATGTGCGTATATGTATGTGCATACTATGTATGAGTATGTGTCTTAATAATGACTCAATGACGTTTAAAAGAATAATTTAATTTCATTTGTAAGCGAGATTGTTTGCATTTCATATGCAAATTTTTAATAGAATATGAAGGTAACCCCAATTTATTGTACGATTCGGTATATGGGTATTCTTTTGATACAGACATGATACTATGTTACTACAATTCGAGTACAAGTAATTGAATGAATGAACAAATAAAAACACTCGTTTAAAATGGAATTCAAGCGTCATTAATATACACAGAATACATACATATGTATAAATATTTGTTTTTCTGGTAATGTGTTTTGATTTTATTGTATAAAAATTCTTTTTCTCAAATCCTATAGATAAAGAACAAACACCATTTCCATAAATTAAAATAAGCAACAGATACACTCGTTTCCAAAAGTTAAGTTGTCCCAGAACAGTCCCACACAATATCGTATGAACGAGATCGATCACACTGGATCTTCAAGTAATCCCAAGAATATTCTGTACAATGGACATTTAAACCAGAAAACCTTGGAAATAGATTTTGGGAATGAGTGAACCAATCAATACAGTGGTTCATTTAACTTGTCTGAAACATATGATTAGGGTAAAATAACTGCAAACTTAAAGTGGTCGATAGCTCTCAAATTTGAAAACTTTATATGTGATGTGCATAGAAATAGAATCGGAGGCGATCAGGTGGGTCTATGAAAGACATTGATTGATTGATTCCCCTCATAATTTCTGATGCAAAATTCCACTTATTCATTAATTTTAACTATTTCGTTGCGTGAGTAAAATAGTTATACGTGAGTACGCGAACCTCAGTAATTGTTAACAAAAGAAAAATATAAAAATATATCAATGACAATAATAGAATTAAAAAATCTTGCGCATTCTCGCAGTATATAAGATATTCGCAAACATATATACATAGTTCAAGAAAATCTTCATTGGGCGACAACTTATCATAAATGCCAGGAAGTTATATTTTATTTGGGTTGTCCTCCTATAATTCAATTTCTATTGCTGCAGCTTTTCAGTTCCCCCATAATACATGTATCATGTAAGTTTAACAAACCACAGTGTTCAAAAATGATAAATAATATTGATGTCTCCTTATCATCACTCTTAAATCTGATCCGTTGGAGTTACATAGAGTATTTGAAAGTCGACACGAACATACAATTGGGCTTTTAGATATTTGTGTTTCTTATTTTAATTTTTTCCGCTAGATGCATCACAATTCGAGATCATGTTACAAAACAAAACAATGCAATGATAATTTTAAAGCACGTTTTTAAATTCAAAATTGAATTTGAGATCGACGCGTGTCTATGCCACAAACATCCCATAATCCAAAACCAACAACAACAAGCGCAGGTAGTGACACACAGATACAGATACAATATACTCGTATAATAATATAATAATTATGCAAAATGTTGAGGGTCAAACTCTTAATGCTAAATGCTGACATTGTTTGTTGCGCTTGTTTTATGATGATAAATTGCTTTGCGGCTGTTGGGAAAAGTTTTTTTTTTCTCAAAATTTCGACATATTTTTACATATTTTCTTATATCCGGGTAAGCTTATGTTATTTCGATATGTTAGTACCCACTATAACACTGCAACATGTAATTATAATATGTATACGTGTATGTATAATTTTGAATGATGTCAAGAAGCTCTGGGAGAATTTTTAAATATTGTATTTTTACATATTTCTCAAAGTATTCGAAATTAGATCCAAACACATTTGACACTAGAGTGAACAGATATTATTAACATTTAGCTTTGATCATATCACATAAAGCACACGAATATATGGTAAGTATAGTAGATCAGTGTGGTGATGGAATCTTATGCATGTTATGCTCCTTTCACTTGCAAAGATTCGTACCGATATAAGACTTGCACCAGCTTTCAAAGTAAAAAAAAGAATCCTCAAAATTGGTTCTTCTAGAAAAAAGTTAGAAGGTAACACACATAAAAACTACTAGTCAGATCTTGATCAAATTTATATGGAACTACAAGACAAGCACAAGCTTTCAAATAAAAAAAGAATAATCAAAACCAGTTCACCTAGAAAAAAGTTCTGAGGTAACACAAAAACAAAAAAAAAAAAAAAAAAAAAAATTCGAATTGAGAAACTTCTCCTTTTTTAAAGTCGGTTATAAAAAAGAGGAAGTAAGCATTCAGAGTTTTGATTCCGGTGCATAATTTGTATACATTTCAAATATCAGGCTAAAGTGATAAAACATTTTTTGCACTATGTATTATGAAGTATACACATGTTTATAGTCGTATAAGTACATATTACTTAAACTCGAGACATTAACGTTGTTATCGCACTTTAGAAAAAATGCAAAATGTTAATTTATTTGTTTACAACTTAAGTTTTAACTATTGCAATTAATTGTAATCTCTTAAATAACAAATAAGTTTGTTGTAATAAATTGAATTGATAGAACTCAGACTGTACTGTAGTTTATTAGTAGACTCTAATAACTGGGAACTCTTACACATGTTATGTAAGTGTTTTTCTTTAGCAACAGTATTATGTACTAGTGTATCTAAAATCCCTAAATTGCTTTGTTTAAAATATTGCCGACCATATAAGTACAATATTAAATTGGAAATTATGGTAGTTATTTTCTTGTATATATCATTAAGATCAATTGAGACGACTATTGTTGAATCCATAAGCAAATAAAATCAGATATTTCAAAAGATGTCTAACTCACCTCAATTACACAACGTTGGACACATGCTCGTGTTACAAGCTCCAAATTACTGCCACTTGCCGCATCATAACTACGACGTGCTCCTCCTTTCCTCCCACCACCTTTATTCGTAAGTGCAGTTTGTTGTGTCAAGAACGGATTAATGAAATCTTTTGTAAGTTTGTTGTAGTTATTCGCATCGTTATCATCATCACTGCTGCTGATGATGCTACTGTTGTTGACATCACTCCTCATTACATGGTGTGAATGGGGAGATTTATTGTTGCTTTTGCTGTTTATGTTTATTTGTGAGTTGCAAACATCACAGGATACCAACAACAATAACAATAAATTCATGATTATAATAAAGGATATGCCGCCTTTGCTGCAGGCTGTTGTCGTTGAATAAACGTTGCAATTGTTGTCACCATCACCGTCTCCATCGCACTCGCACCTATTGTCAATATTTATATTGTTTTTGTTGTTGTTTTTGGATCCGAGTGTTGTCTCTGTTGCTGCACATCCTCCTACTTGTGTGCGCTTTACTGTTGCAATTGTTGCTGATGTTGCTGTTGACGATGGTGTCGCCTGTTGCTGTTGGCATTGCTGGTGCTGATGTGGCTGCTGACAATTGACTTGTGTTTTCAACATCTTTGTATGAACATTGACAGCGATTCGTAGATTGAAATTAAAATTCAAATGTTTTGATGGTTGCTGCTGTTGTTGCTCATTCGTTTGCGTATGAGGATGTTCTTGACGTTTCCAAAACATTTGTATATTCTTTATTTACTTATCGTACCCAGTGTTTATTGTATGTATATTTGTATTGTTAGCAAAGCCTTCCTTTGTGAGAAGTAATCAGTAATTATGATTCCTGGTATTTGATTTGGCCATTGATGTCAATATCGATATCTAATATTATTTATACGAGTATGTTTAATAAAAGTTATAAATAATGTAGTAAAAATAGAATATTCAATATGATTTATTATAAACTCGCTTCGCTTGATTTCGTTATATAGAAGTGGAGTACTGTATATAAAATCTAATTACCAGGAAAAAGTTTAGATAAAAAATTGAAAAGATGGCGATGGAAAACAAATAGTATTGACTTTTAAATGAGATACATAGTGTGAATGGGATGAATTGAAAATCCAATAAAATGATTTTTAAAAAAACCACTAATCAACCGGATTATAACTTTGTGTTTGTTGCATGTTGTTGCCCACAAATTGAATTAGATGAGAAATATGAAAAATAAATAAGATAAATTAAAAAGAATTACGTGTCATTATAATATATACACATAGAATATTCATATACGAGGTGTGGTCATTAAATAGCGAATCTACTTCTATAGACTATTAGGTACCACACATGCTCCAAAGTCCATTGACCAACTGAGGGCTTCTTTTTCGATTGTCGCTCCCCCGTTTCTCAAGTAGTACATATATGGATATATATTAGAAATGTCTTAATAAACTTAGAAACCCCTCTGCTGGAACTTATTTTAAAATAAAAAAGGAAAGGAAATGGCAATGATTGCTTTTTGGAGAATTCTTTACATGTTGAGAATGATACTCACTCCACTATTGATATACATATGTTAATATATGTTATTTAAAAATTCAATATAATAAGTTTCAATTTCAGTTGAGTGGTTAATTGATGTTAACCATTGTTTTTGGGCAATTGCTAAAGTAGCCGGCGGTATTACTCTTCTTATTTTATAACCACACCTCGCCCAGTCCATGTTTTTAATTATTTTAAATAATGCGCTCTTTGCAAATTGATTTTTAATTTGATATTGGATACAATTTATTTAACTGTTCATTGAATAAATTTATTATACATTTCACGCTGCTGTGAATAGCAAATATTTTTCCATTTTCTAAGACTTACACATCATAGTATCTGAATGGTGCTTCTCCTCATCACCGTTTTTAATAATATTTTTCCATCGACTCCCAACCCTAAGCATTTTACGTCTTAATTTCTGGATAAAGCTAACTAATTTTATAAGCTAGGATTGTTGACGAATCCTTATTAATTAATCTATACGTGTCCTATTTTCCCAACAAAATTGTTTCATTTGAATTTCGGATTCTTAGAAATTGTATTTTGCGATTAAAGGCCGGCATGCAGACTCTTCTTATTCTAATTGATAAAATTAATGAATAATAGTAAAATGTATCACGGTCCATTATTCATTGGCATCGCAGACCCCCTCAGCTCCACCGACCACAGTTTAAAGAGCGCTGGATCAGTTTATTAGTAATACGATGACATTGACTTCATCATACACATTAATAAAGATATAAATTGGGACAGATTGGTTGGTAGAGAGAGAGACGCATATACGATGACATTTCCCTTTATTTATTACTTCACTAATTCATTCGCTCGTTTCATACTTCAGTTACACCCACACACACACAAACACACACGCACTTATTTGCAGGCACGCATGCTTATTGCGTCTATTCTTCCAATTCTTCTTCATTTTCCGGCTTTTTTGGATTCTTTCGTTCGCGTTTGCTTTTTATTTTTCAATTTTTTTTTTTTTGTTAAACTCAATTTTATTCAATTTGTTGTAATTTATTTAGTGACTTTAATTGCATTTTATACAATAAATAAAATACAATAAAATAAAAAAAAATTAAAAAAAAAAACAGTAAAACACAATAACAATAACGATGATATGGATGATGGAATGGGGATTATGATGGTGATGGTGATGGCAATGGCAATTATATCCATAAATTTTTATATTACAAGACAAATATGAATACAAGTACATACAATAAAATTGAATTGAATTGAAATGACGTATCAGGATATCATCATCATCATCACAACGAGGAGAAATGTTTATATTCCTTTAATTAATTAATTAAATGATATTTCTTCCTTTTTCGTTAAATGCAATAAAATGCACTACTACACACTTTAGCATTAAAACACCAAAACAAAAACAACAAAAACAAAAAAAAACACTTCTGTATTTATTTATTTATCGAATGTTATTGCACATTGAGTGACTATGGAAGAGCTCAACTGAATATCGTATATTATATATGTATTTATATATTGTTATGCCCGAGCCAAGCTCGAAACACAACTGAATGCTGCCCTGCTCATGATGATGATGATGGGGTCGATTGTCAACTTAAACTTAAATGAGTACGAATGAGCGTAAACAAAATCAAGCAAGATATTCTCATTCATCATTTATTCATTCATTCACTTGCTTCACTCATCATTCTCTCGCAAACTCTCACTCTCTTCTAAGAATTACATATAAGTAAAAAGAACCGACTTAGCCAAAATTTATGTACCTTTCCGGCAAGCATGCCCTCGATGTCATATACAACTACCAACACATGAAACAATGGATCATCATAATATATGTATGTAAGTATATGTATCAAAGATAAATATAAAGATTGGATTAATATGAGGGATAACATGATTTTTACTATATGTTAGCAGACATAAATTAAATTGGCTGTGACTAGCTCGAATTTCCTATATATTCACTTTTATTAAATGGCATGATAACCTTCCCATTGGATGAATATGCAAAACTAAAAATCATGTACCATACAGACCCGATTACTACGGATCTTGAATGTCACGATGATGAAGGCCATACTATTTGGACTACTATACCTGAAATATTATGCATCTGAAAGATGTTGTACATATTTCTTGCAGTGTACGTCGTAAATCACTTTTTGATTTTTCAATGAGCATAAAAGTAAGCAATAGATCATAGATAGCAATACCATACTTATACAAGGTGTGTGTCAAAAGTTTCCGAACTTTTCAAAAAGAAAAAAAACTACAAAATAGTTTGGAATGAA
>JBANCV010001069.1:0-19805 GCA_037040105.1 Amiota albilabris | reverse complement strand
CTCACACAAAGATGGCGGCACCAGAAAATGCCCTGCCAGAAAAGTTCGGAAACTTTTAACACACACCTTGTATAAGTGCAAGCTTAACCACTTTTAGATGTTTTATTTTGATAGCTTAATAGGTAAAGACACGAGAACTGTAGAAATGCTTCCATTTCATAACAATCCGGAAGCGCAACTCCTTAATTTCTGTTACACTCATTTTACCACAACTGCACGTGATTTGAGATATTTTCCTTGACGTAAATAATTTTAATTTGGAGAGCCCCGATAGCTCTAGCAATTATTTTCAAGATCTATGGGTGGCTATCTATCTCTTGGATTTTGTACAATGCAGGAAAGGCGGTGGTAGTATGGCGTGCGGAGCGATATCGTATTATAGCACTTATGAGGTGCAAAAGTTTAAAGACAACTGTAAATGCGAAGGCATATGTTGCCATACTAAAATGTACTTTCCAATTTTTTCGAACTCTTTGCGTGATCCTATAAACATGATATTACTCGTTCTATACTTTAGCTGAGTGGATTCGATTTGCCGGATATAATTTCAGATAAATCGGTACTAACTCTATTCATCCTTTGGTTTTACCTTTGCATAAGCAAGACACAAATACATCGTTGTCTCAAACACTTAATCACTTATGGCACCCGGCTTTTTTCTCACAAATTTTTGAATGTCTACGATAATATTCTGAATAGCGACTAGTTTGTTTTATAATCTTCCGAATCTATTTATCTATTTGTCCTTATTTTGATAGTTCATTTTGGAACAAACTTTTCTTCTTCCCAATTTGCATTCAAATATTATCAATTGTACCAGTCAAAGTACAAATAACTCAACTCCATTTAAAAATTATGCATTTATTGTGAAATATTTTATTGAAATTATAGGTATTTTGTCCATCATTAGCTATAACTCTTCGGCTCATCTTTCCAGCAACATACAGTTTCCGCGTAGAAAAAAAATCATCGTCTTATGAGGCTATCTAAAAATCATAAAAAATTTTGGCTTCTTCGTAAGAAATGAAGTACTGCTCAGCCAAGACATGGAGCAATGTCTGGAGAATAATTATATTCCATTAAAGCCCCCACAATGTTTCCTTGACGACCGATAACATAACTTTCTCATGTTTAGGTAGGCCTCGCCCCAGACCAAGGGGTGAGTCATATGACCAAGATAAGTACATGGAGCAATGTCTGGAGAATAATGATATTACATTGAAGCCCCCCCAATGTTTCCTTGACGACCGATAACATAACTTTCTCATGTTTAGGTAGGCCTCGCCCCAGACCAAGGGGTCAGTCATATGACCAAGATAAGTATGGCTCGAATTTGGTACCTGCGGATATGTGTCCAACGGGGCGTTGATTGACGTTATTCCATCCTGTGCTCGGCACCGTGATATTGAGTCTTAACGACAGGTAGTCACGTAAAACAAATCGACTTTCATAACTTTCTCATGTCTTTTGGTATATTGGAGACGTTTGAGCTTCAATGCTTGACTCAATTTCATCAGTTGTTGTTGATAATGCTGCCCAATTATAATTTCATATAGTTTCTACTCATAAATATTCGGTTTGGTCATTGAATTTGATGTATAAGCGGACTTACGGCAGTGTGGCTATACTTCCTACCCTCCGTCACGAATTGATAAAAAAAAAAACCCATCCCATTTTGCCTTTAGGGCAGTTGTTGTCACATGAAAAAGCGGTATTCGATATCCGTTGGCATGAATCTTTGCACAATAACACCTCCAACTCAGTGTCTTCTAATCTTATAGAACTTCCTTCTCATTTTGGTGTCACTGGTGTCACTTAATCACATTATAAGAATAAATAATATGCTCAATGCATTGGGATCTAATGTGATTGTGTTGTATCTTTTGATTGTAGAATATAGTATGTTCGTGTGTGAATCGTTCTTTAAATGAAAAAATAAACAAATGCCAATGACACAGTAAAAAATTTCAATTATTTTAGTATCTTATTCAACAAAACACAAGCATGTTAGTACTAGTTTATATACTCGTATACTTAGTATAGTCTTTTATTCCTTTACATCAACACTTTTCCAACATCATCATCATTATCATTATCTTTGCAGTCCATTCTAGTCTTTAAGCACTTTTTCTTTGTAAGCCTTGTTGCATGCATCATGAAGACACTTTGTAGGTTTCTACTAAAATACTAAACACTTGTTTCTGTTGCATGTTGCGTTAATGTGAGTCATTCTTTATCATCTTCATTGGCTTTTGTGGTATTTCACTTACCACGCTCTAGTACCATGCATACTTTCCTATACCATAGCAATATATAGTCTGAATAGGTATAATCATATTGTCTTGATGTTTGTAATGCAGAGATATGAGAGACCTCTGGAAGTTTATATGTATAGAAATGATCATAATTGAGTTAGTAACACTCAGTTCTCTAGGTATGGTTTTAAAAAAATTGCCACAGATTCTGCTCTTTGCCAGAGTTAAGATTAAAAGAGATAGTCCCTATAGCAAATAAAAACCGTTGCAAATCAAATATATAAGATTTTACTTTTGCCTTTGTCTGTCTATATATATATAAAAATGCTAAGCCCCAAAACAATCTTATATAGCAAATTTCGATCAGACCAATACTACTTATGTCTCATATTTATAAACTTATCGTAGAATGATATAGGTAAGAATCTATTACAATTGCAACTTTTCAAAAAAAAAAACTCATCTCAAGTCTCAGTATTGTATCTAATAAAAGCTAAAATTACACTTATCATTTCTTTGTGATTGAGTGAGTACTTCAGACTATGAAACGTATACAAATTTCGGTGGAACTGATTTAGTTTTCTGTCTTGTTGTTGGGTCCTTATTTTTTTTTTTTTTTTTTTTTGTGTCATTCGTGAATTTGTCGGTATCACTTGCTTTTATGCTTGTCTTCTACTCCTTTGTGCCACATGCTGACTTTCGCTAACTAACTCTTTCACTAAATTTCTTCCATTTTGTGTGTGTGTGTGTGTGTGGTCGGTCTCCTACACACTTTCTCTTATTACTACACCGTACAGTTAATATGGTATTGGTATTATCGCTTCGATCATGATATTAGTAATTCATTATAGGAAATATTGAAAGTTATTTTAAATGAAACATATTTTTATATTTTTGCTTTAAACTAAAGTAGAAAAAAATCTTCTAGCTAGACCCCACATATCATATTATATATTCTTGATCAGCTTGATCATGCAATGGATCATTATAGACCTTGTTTCAAATCACCATGTGAAGATCTTTTTCTCGAAAACTATTAAAGATGGCAAAGTGAAATTGAAATTGGAAAAGATGATTAAGTTTAACCAAAAAATATCTTTGATTTTTCGTTGTGTAAATTTGCATATCCCAAAAAGCACATGACCATTTGTTGTTCCTATGATATCATACATATATTTGTGATTTGAAAATAAAATACAAATAGATTCAGGGTATCCAATAATTAAGTTAATCCAACCATGTATGTTTTATTCATGTTCTTGTCTCATTCTTTTTTGTTTTTTGGTGGTGTATGTGTTAATAAGTGTGCCTCCTTTTATGAGCTCTATTTAGAGCACAACAAAATATTGTAGTGGTACAAAGTTAGGGAACAAGTAAAAATGTAAAAAATGTTAAGTATTCCTAGAAGCGAAGCCTAATTCGTGCAACAATTAGTAGCTTAGTTGTGGGAACAAGTGTGTTGTCAAAATAGAATAGAATAGCAAGGAAAGAAGAAGAGAAAAGAGAAAAACTAGTTACAGGCGTGTGAATAATCCCATACCGAGCAGCAACAACAACAACACGGAGACCGAGACGGACACGGACACGGACAACAACCATAGTAAATTAACTAACGAACGAAGGAACACAAACTAACGCTAAGTAACTAAGTGACGACGCTCTTCAGCTTAACCTACTTGCGTCAATTGTGTCGTTTTTGAAGTTAATTAGCACTAAAATGGTTGGTAGTATTGCCAACACAGTCAAGGCAGTCTATGAAACCATTGAACGAAATAGAAATCGAAACTGACATACATCTAATGAAAGAAGAAATGAAGGAACGAATGAATGAGTTGAATGATCAAACGTGATGTTGGAAAAGTATTCTTGGTTAAGAAGGCTTTATCAAGTTGTTGGCAAAAGCAATTTTGAACACCAAATTGTGCTGCTGCCTTTCTAAGCTTAAATTGGGTTGTTCAAAAAGGCTTCGTCAGAATAGTGCCAGGTAAAAATTGGTGTGATAATGGACCACAAATACAAACACTAAAGAAAGATTATGATATCAATCTGGTGGATAAGAAATAATGATCTGCTGTAATAAAACAAAATATAGCTATAGATTCCATTCAAAAAAAAATATATATATATTTTGAAAAGTTTTTGGCAAAGGAAAGGGGACAAAGTTTCATAAGTATTTATAGTATTATACATACTATACCTAGTTGTTTGGGTGATCGATACATCATCATTGATTCCAGTTCATTATGAAACTAACATATAAAAACCATAGTTACTTTTTGAAACACCCAATATCATCATCCTCATCATCATCCTCATCATCATCCTCATCATCATCATTGTCATTGCCACTACGCATAGCTGAATATGTTGTTTGATTTCAGTGTATTGGTCAACGATTGTAGACACCTTTGTACACATTGAGTTGCATTCGATTCGTTATTGCATGTAGACAAACACATTGACACAAGTTGTGGATACAAGGCATTTTCGAAATAACGCTAAGGATAATCATAGACGACCAACATGCATGATCATTATTATTGCTTCATTTGAATGACAATTTGATATCTATGGCTTTCAAAGTCAAATATTATGACATCGATCGTCAGTGGCAACAGATGATGTTCAACATTTTCCTCATTTTAAGTTTTCAGTTTATAAAAAAAAAAAAAATTATGTTTAATAGAATTTCTTGCAACAGAATTCCAGTCAAGCTAATTGGTCATACATATTGGCCATCTATGAAGTGATGTTTATCTATCGTTTACCTTTTACTTTCACCGCCATATTTGTGGATTAACAGTTAAACAAGGTACTGTACTAGTGTATATGTATAAAAGAGTGTCTATGCAATGTGTATTTTGTGTTTGAGTTTGGAGTAGAGTGTGCGGGTGGGTTTGCTTTAATTCACATGAATGCAGAGCAACACATTCAAAGGCAGGACTTTACCATATACTATCTACAACGCGCATGTTTGTTGCTCATGTTGCATGCATGCAACACAAACTATGTAGTTGTTGTTAATAACCACTTTCGTGGCATGCACTTGTTTGCTAATTAACAAAGCACTTTATCGTTGTAACCGACAACAACAACAACAACAACAAGACCAACAACAAGACCAACAACAAAAAGAAGAGCAAGAACAACAAGCAAGCGATAGTCGATAGTCAATAGACTAAGAAACAACCCAATAACCAAACAATCGAGCAATGGGAAGCACAAACCAATGTGAGCTTGTAGTAAGCATGCCAAGTTTTCGGTTTTTGCTGTTCGGTTTTGTTTAGTTGCAATATATACCGCAACAATAAATACTATGATGAAGATGAGCATGAAAGGAGAAAGTGGAGTTGATGTGTGAATGGGTAGTAGAATGTATCTCTTATTTCTTTTCTTTATATCTTGGTATGATAGCGCTTAGTTATATTCGAAAGGATATACATACCTACATATGTATTGTATATATGAAAGGATACCAAAGCAATACCAACATCAACACCAATACCAACATCATGAACATGACTTTTGTGAATTGAGTAAGGCCTTGAGCTACTACTTACCTCCACTACTACGTATAATATAATTCGATATACGAGTATGTTGCATAGTTTACGAAGGTTGCAATACTCTTGATGTTCAAAAAGGAACATTTGAGTACGATAGTATAAAGAAACTACTATTATACGTACTATATACTGCACTACATAACACTACTTGTATTTCAACTTGCATCTAAGAAAATCTCAAATGATTATGATGAAGATGATGAAAATGATTAGCTTGCAACTTTTAACTTGAAACTCATGAAATTAAACTCTTCGTACTATATAGTTTATATCTATGCTATAGAGGAACATAAATGTACATCACTAGATATAGGTACATATACATAAGTATATTGTATCTGTAGCTGTTATATTGTATATCTCATATGGATATGCGTAAGCAGGTAAGGTGAGAACAGAGCCTTTTGGCAAAGTGTTAATCCTTAAACATTTGTAAGTAAATCATGTTTGTGTTCTGCTTTTATCTGCGTAGCCTGTTGCACAATTTACACCATAATATATGTACATACATTATGCAACAACAACAACAACAATATGAATAACATGAATCTCTCCTTTAAGGATGCAAAAGCCATTGATATTTTTGTTTCTGTTTGTTTTTTTTTACCAAGAGAATAATATAATAAATCATAGCAGAGTGTAAGAAAAGGCATTAAGCCGTGCAAGCGACCACAAACAAGAAGGCTACTTTCTTACGACACATGTTCAGGTATATAACGATATATAATAAATTATATATATTTACCTACACATATTGAGACATGAGACGAAGGTATAAGCTCATTCCATGGGCGTATTTAGTTTTTAGTCTAGGGGGAGAGGTCAAATCTGGAAATTCCTGTAAATAAATAACTCAACACTGGACATTTAGTTTTAAACATAATCGCTGTCGTTGTCACTGTCGCTGTTAGTTAGACCTTGTGAAAGAAATTTAAGACCAGCTGGGGGCAACTGACAAATCCCTTCCATATATTGTACATATATATATGTTTCATTTAATATTTCTATGTACATACAAACATAGTTTTAAAATAAAATATAGGGTAATTGCAATTAAATAAGAAACAAGTCTTCTTTTCCATTACATCATTTTTTTTTTTTTTTTTTTTGCAAACAACGAAAAGCAATTAGTGCATCAAAATGATGATGACTTTGACCCTTTTCCTTTTGTTTTTTAATTTGATTTATGATATTTTGCTTAGAACCTTCACACTTAAGTGGGATTATGTGAGTGCATATTTAATGTAGATATAGAAATCTAATGATCTAATGAAAAGCACTTAATTTTGAATTTGTAAAGTTCTCTCATTGCCAATTTAATTAGTATAAAATGGAATAAATATAACAACGAATTAAAATAGCATTTAAGTACTGAAGGTAACACTTTTCAATTGGCATAAAGTTTTTATGAAGTATTTATTTCTATTGGTACGATAGTATATGAGTTCTTGCCAGAGTGGCTATTCTGAAGTTTTTGTTGAGAACTTTACTTGTTGATGAATGAATGATAAGTTCTAGTTGCAGCTCATTAGACGATTTAAAACAAATCAATATCCAATAAAAGCTGGTCAACATCCATTCATAGAATGAGCTGCTCTATTTGCCACTCAAAACAGACTACAACATAAGCCACAAAGTTCACAACTTCGTATAGTGCATCATTTCGATAGTTGTCTGTGTGCTTATATCGTAGATTTGAACGCAGACTTGCTGTCAAATTCCTCACCACCTAAATACGTTTCACCGATTGGGAAATAGTTTGAAGCCAACAGATTCTAAAAGAATTGATGAAAGTTTGCTGTTTACGGGAGAGATTTGTTATAAGAAAACACACACTAAAGATGAGAATATAAAATTAAATGCTGCCAACGTGATGAAAATTTGGATGTTGTTCGTATAGTGCATCATTTCAATAGTTGTCTGTGTGTTTATATCGTAGATTTGAACGCAGACTTGCTGTCAAATTCCTCACCACCTAAATGGGTTTCACCGATTGGGGAATAGTTTGAAGCCAACAGATTCTAAAAGAATTGATGAAAGTTTGCTGCTTAGGGGAGAGATTTGTTATAAGAAAACACACACTAAAGATGAGAATATAAAATTAAATGCTGCCAAGGTGATGAAAATTTGGAGACTCTGATGTTGTTCAATTGATGCAATTGATAGAGAGGCTTCCTCTTTGAGACCAAATAAAATTCTATTAAAATAATTAAAGTACAATAAATTTTTGAATTAAAATGTTCACATTCATTTAAAGAGAAGTTAACTGTCTTATATCATCATTAAATTTCTTATTCCTTTTCATTTTTTGTACATAAGTCTACATATATCTTTTATATTCTCTAGAAGACTTTTCCAAAACCTTAAATTCCACTTCCTTTTTCCAATATTGATGCAAAATGCAAATCAGCAAATTTCTTTTTGTTTTTTCTTGCATTTGGCTAGATCTTGAAATCTGAAATCAAATAAATGTATACAAATCAAATCCACCATTGAGTAAATATCAAAGGTACTGTACTGCACTGTACTTTGAAGAGTTTTGTGAAATTCACATGTATGTATGTATGTATGTACGTGGTGTAGTCCAAAAGATTCCAACTATTCATATGATTCAGAAGTCCTTTGGTGATTGAATATTTGGGCAAACTATATAGTTTAAAAATTATCACATATCTGTTGATAGATTTAAACGTTCTGGTTTTTTGAAGCAAAAATATCGAACTTATATTAGATTACTGAAAAAAATTCACTTATGATGATTTGGAGGTTTTTAAAATAATGAAATTGTTGTCTGTTCCCGAAATTGCAAATTCCGCTCAAATCACTCAACGGTTCAATGATATACCATTGAAGGAAATGTAAGGCAATTCTATAAACTGACTTCCAGGACTGCTTGAAGATATGATAGCAAAGATGGGTGTGTGATGTTTTGCGTCCGATATTTTTGGGGCACATCTCGTATGTGTGTATGTGTATGTGTGTGTGTGTGTAAAGTCTGAAGAGCAAAAATATGCACAAATGATTTTTTTTATTATAAAACTTTTTGCACGTTTTGTGTTTTTTTTTTTTTTTTTTTTTTTTTATACCGGAAGGAAAGCATCGAAAGCCATCTCGGTCTACAACCGAAGTGCGGGACTTAAACCACGCTAAAAAACTCCCGTCCCATGTCCTATCGTCCTGCATGTGCATGTGTGTCTGCGCCATAATGTATGCCAAGCATTTTTTAATATATTTCCTTATAAGTTTACAGTTAGTATTTGCATACCTCTTTCTTTCCATCTTTCTTTCTCACTATCTTTCTTCATTTTTTTGTTGGCTTACACTAACATTCTTCTTACTCTTGCTCTTGCTCTTACTGTTGCTCTTGCTCTTGCTCTTGCTCTTGCTCTTGCTCTTACTGTTGCTGTTGCCCTTGATCTATCTTTCTGTTTATAGAGTATTTTTTTTTTTTTTTTTTTTTTTTTTGTTGTTTAGCATTTTCTTTTTCTAGTTATTATTACAACGAAAAAGAACTATGATGATTGCTACCTTGACTGCAACATCAGCAACTGGAGCTGAAAATGGAGCAAGAGCGGGACTCACTTACTTTATTCGTTTACTTTCGTTTTGTTTGCGTGCATCGCGCACTAAAGCATGCCACATTTTATTTGCATATGCGCTACAAGGCATGTGTTAGGTGCGTATACGATCTACTAAGGAAACTAAATACACTTTCCTTCATCTCACACTTTAGCTAAAAAAGAGATGCTGATGATGATGATGATGATGATGATGATGATGATAATGATGATGATGATGATGATGCTGATGATGATTTCCTTACTTCATATTGGTATTGTTGTTGCTGTTGTTACATGTTTCTTGTACCTTGAATATTTGTTGATTTTGTATAACAGAGTAGCTTGTTCAACACTATGCCATGCCTCTCAGAAGGTCCCCTTCTTCTGCTATTTGTGCCACTTTCGACTTGGAGACACAACATAAAAGTAATAAGGAAAATAAGAGAAAAAAAACGGTCGCTTTCTTTTGATTTCTTTTTCTGTGTAGTATGCAATATAGACAGTTTGGAAAATTGCACTTCATGCTGATAACTTAGAAACCAAAAGCGTCACTTTTATAGTATATAAGAACTACAAACCGCAGATACATGTACATACATATATATCTAGTCTTGTATATCAATGTGTGTATGTATATGTGTATTTGTGCATATCATTTCAATTTATAACTCAAAAGGATTCAAGCATGCGTCAGTTGTGCATAAATAACATGTTTAAAGTTTGCCGCACATTGCCGCCAGAAAATACACTCAACTATAGAAATTCTTGTTGGTTGCGCACCTCATGCCAACATCAATGTCTAGAACAGTGATTCTTAAGCATTTTCTATCACTGAACACTTTTAAAAATGAAAAAATTATATGCAAATTAGTATCAAAATTTATTGAATGTGTTAGATTATGTTAGATATAAGCTTGCCCAACACAGAACGCCTTACCAATCTGCACTCCATTTATTTCTGAGCCCCCAAAGTGTTATTTGGATCCTTTGTTCTATGTCACTTTAATTCTTTTAATTCATTTTTTCGTTCATTCGTATTTAAATTAAATATCTTAATATGATACAATCAAATAACAAAGAAACAATCACTCACTGATCACATTTGATCTTTTCGGTGGGATCACACCTATAAGACCATTATCCATTTGGAATATCAGGTGCAATCTTTCTTCATAAAAATTCCCAATCAACTTTATAAACTCATACAATTTATTATTATACTTAAACTGATAAGTCAGGCTATAGTTTGTAAATAACTTATCTAGTCAAGGGCCCTAAAAGCTATAGTATTACAATATGTGTTAGACATAATGCTCTCCACATAAGAAGCAGACTCCAATGTGGGATTTTTTACCCTTTTTTCAGTCACGCATCAATTTTGAATTCAAAAAACCAGAAAGAAAGGTATCTTTGACTATTCCGAAGATGTAATACTATTCAGGCAGCCCCTACTTAACATTTTTTCTATGGATGCTATGCAATCCGGTAATCTTAGAAACATGAAATTGCGATGGTCGATGAATATGATTTATAAATCTATTGTGTCAAGATGATAGCATAAAACACAAAAAAAAAAATTCTATTTATAACATGACTTTGAGAAACGGCCCTATATGAGAGGTAGCCTTCCTAATAGTCCGTGGGTCTTAAAATTTTAGTCGCTTCCAATGTTCAAATTTCAGTTCGATAGCACAAAAAGCAAAAAACTTTTTTTTAATAAGAACATGAATTTGAATAGGGCTTTGTATAGGAGGTAGCACCCTACTGGTCCAATTAGGCTAATTCCGACAAATGTGCTGTTTATCGTGCAAAATTTCAGTTCTTTAGCTCTAAACTGAGGGACTATTGAGGATTTAAATAGAAGTACCAAACTGGGGATCGTCAGATACTTGTGGTTTAATCAATTTATTCTTGTTTGTGATCTTGTTGCTTTCATTTCTTTTACCAGTATTTGTAAAATGAGAACTGTTTAAAAGAACACCAAGTGCATAGTTTAAGAAGCTCTGCTTTAGAATTTTACCCATAGTAACAAATACACACATTCACCTAAAAAGAAAAAAAATACATTGCTTTGCGCTTTTAGCCTTTTATATGTCGCGCATGTTGAGGTCTGTTGAGGTTGCCTTTATATTTTTGTTATATATATTTCTATATGGATTTGTTTATGTGTATAAATGTATGTATGTTTTAGTGAAACTCGAGAGCATAAACTCTAGTTTCATTTACATTATTGTCATCATCATCTTCCGTTCTTGACTGTTTTATTTATCATCAACATCATCATATAAATGCAATTTTCTGCTTATGAAAATCATCAACATGAAAAGATCAAAGCAAGAAAAGAAAAAAAATGGTACATAATACAATTTATATTTAATAACCTTTCTCACTTACAATCAACAACCAACAACCAACAACTAACCCAAAGTCACAATAAATAACAAGGCCTAGATGCATTTTGTTGGAAAATTATACTTTTTTTTTATGCTAAATATTTTTTTATATTGGATTTTGTTAACCATTCACATTTTATGGTATAATATAATCGTTAAGATGCTTTCCGTTAGTGATTACACACTCTTCACTTCAGAGGGCAACAATAAAAGAGTCTCTCAACATAATGTGACTTTTTGAACAGAGATAATATTCAATTATGCATACATATGTATATGATAGAGGAAAATATTCTCAAGACTGCGAATATATATAGATATTTCCAATAGTGACCGACCGAATATTCGGTTTCCGTCAGTTTCGGCCAATAATTGCCCATGCTGAAACTTTCAATAAATAATGAATCGATCATAAGAATATTGTGAACACAATAATTAAAATACTTAATTAAGAGTCTGAATTGAAAAAAAGTAATTATGAATCCATGCTTCGTCATCCATTAATTATTTAGCAGTTCGTTTGTATTGCATCAAAAGCCATTCATGTAGAACTTCTTTCTGATCTTTCAACTTATGTATTTGTTCTTTGTTTGAAGAGCTTTATTGCACTTAGAGGAATACCTCAGCGGATTTACTGTGATAACGCCACAAACTTTGTTGCTGCACGTTCCCAGCTTGACGATCTGAAGCAACAATTTTTTAAGCAAGATGCTGTGAACGAGCTGCAGGACTTAAGTTCGAAGATTGGTTTTGAATTCAAATTCATTCCCCGCCGAGCACCTCATTTCGGTGGTTTGTTGGAGGCAGCAGTGAAGTCGATGAAAAATTTGCCATTGAAGAACTTGGGTAACACGTATCTGACATTCGAAGAGTGAACGCGGTGGCAGCGCATTTCGTATCTCAAACAACAGTTTTGGGAGTTTCCTTACACTACAGGAAAGATCTAAGTGGCTTTCGCCACAAACTAACATCCAAACTGGTTAACTTGTGTTGTTACATGATGACAACATCCTACCTCAACATTGGCTTGTGGAGCGTATAACAAATTTATACACTGGATCAGACGGGCGAGTTCCAGTAGTCAATATAAAGATTTCAAAGGGATTGATTCGTAGACCAATTCACAAGGTTGCACCGCTTCCTTTGAATAATATTGTTGAAAGGAACTGAGACCTTTCAACGCGCGGAGTATGTTCGGACATAGTCATAATATCCACACAACAGCAACACAGCAGCGACCACAGCAGAGACGACAACAGCGACGGCAACAAGGCTCAAAAAGAAATGAGCAAAAGGCAGTTGCAATTTACATGCAGACCATTATGGCTGCACGACTAACAAAATTAAATTGTAACAAAAATACACAGATATAAAAAAAACCAATGAATTAATAAAAATCAAACACTTAAATTAAAATAAATTACAAAAAATTTTGGCAATATTCCCTTCAAGGATGTACTACTCAATTTACATGAAGCACATCGGCATCTAACTAATGGGCCTTCCTTTGTAGCTAAAGTTGGCGCCGGTATTTTACCAAATATTATTAGAGCCTTGCACTAGTGACGATATTGAGTTACATCTGCCGATGCTAACTGAATCTTTTGACACTCAATTTGTCCAGATACTTTTGATGTATAAGTATGAGTAATTTTAATGATAGACTTGAATCAATTATGCGCTATTTTGTTGAGAATTCCGTGCAATTCTTGCAACAACTTGCACTTGAATCATCTTTACATAAAAATAATCGGGTTATATAAAAAGACTACGCAATTTTTTTGTACATTGTTGAACAAAAATTTTCCTTATTCAAAATCAATTTCAATCAAGTACAGATTGGCTATTATTATCTATGACCATTTACCATTTTCCGGGTAGCTTCATAATTCCATCGGTATGGAACTTCTGTGGTTTATCAAGGAAAAACTTGGCCAAGTAATTTTCAGTGGTCGAACAATTTTTCACCATGAAGAGAGTTTTGCAGAGGCCGAAACAAATGGTAGTCAAAGGGTGCAAGGTGGATGCATCAAAAATTTTGGACCAAGCTCCGTCAATTTGTTCCGGATTATCAAAGGTGTGTTTGGCCTAGTATTATTGTTATTGATGGAACACTGCTTTCTTTCTCTAGGCCAATTCTGGTCGCTCTTTCTGTATGGCTTAATGCACACGGTCGATTTGTGCACAGTAGACAACCGACCGTTGACCGTTTCACCACGTTCTAGCAGCTCATAATAGACAATTCCCTTCCAATCCCTCAACTCAAACACTCAACATAACCTTGCTTGCCGTCAAACCACGCTTTAAAGTCGCTTGTGGAAGGCCACCGGTCTTTGACCATGATCGCTTGCATTGGATATTCATCGCCCATAATGGTTTGCTTCAAAAATGATTCCATTTCATTACGCTTCAGCAGCGTTTCACTGATGATTATTCGGTCAATTAAATTTCTTTGCATGTGGCACCCAAACATCGAACTTCTTTGAGTAGCATGCTCTTTTTAGATGATTCCAAATTACCATTTGATTGATGTTTAGTGCCTCCGTTATCTCCTGAGACCTTCCGTTCTGATCTTCTGGCCGACCAATGAGAGGTGCATCTTTTACATCGAAATTTCCGGAATGGAATCGAGCAAACCACTCTTGGGCTAGGCGTTCGCTAATAGGATCCTTACCGTAAACTGCACACATTTTTCGGCAGCGTTTTTCCCCTTTTTTATAGTAAAAAAAAACATGACATTGCGTATTACCTAATTCAGATATTTCAATCATATTCAAATCAGTATAACTTTTAACACGAACAACAAATTACACAGCAGTCTTCACAATAAATGTAGCCTGAAATGTCACCTCTAACACATGTTCCTTTGAACTATCAGATTACTGTTGCGAAGACTTTTTATATGACCCAATAAGACTTCTGTTTTTCATATAATATAAAGGCAAGCTGTGATAGAAATCATTAAAATAATTATAGTTTTTGAATAGAGAATTTCTTAAGCTTATACGTATGTACCAACAATCCTTTTAATCGGATCAGATCAGATTTTATGCCTCTAATGAATCATTTAGATCCCTTGAATTCTACGAAACTATTTTCATTTTCTAATTATATTTCTATTTATCCATTGATGTTTAAATTATAGTATTTTTATTATTATAAACAACCAAACTCATGCACAAATTTTACTCATAAAATTTTAGATAAGCAAAAACTGTTCTTACAAAAATGTTGGTTGCTCAGAAGATTTTAGTGCACATGTACATGTGCATATGTGTGTAGTATGCTTGCCAAATTCTAAATGTTGAAACCATAGGCGTACTCAGTATTTGTGTGAGCATATCAAAAATTTTCCTGTAAATTACTTTTTCAGTACTAAATATTTTTTACTTAGTTCGTGGCCACTCAGGAGGCAGCTGATTTTCTACTCCCCTTGCTACACCCATGATTGAAACTATTTTTAATTGTTTTTATGTTTAAAATTTTTCTTTAGTTTTTTTCTCCACTTTTTTTTTTCTTTTGCTTTCAATTTCATTGCGTTGTTTTGTCTTCCGCTTAAATAAATAATAAACAAAAAACAAAAAATTCTTCAAACATATTTAAATTTTCATATTTATCAGTTAATTTTTGTTTTGTTTAAAAAGTCTGCAAAATAATTATTAAAAATTTACTTTCGCATTTTTATGATTTTTAGCAATAATTTTTTTTTTTTTTTTGTTATTTTATGAACTTTTTATAAATTATATTGTTTTGTTTTTGTTATTGTTAATGACAACTAAAAACCAGAAAGAAGAGTATCTTCGACTATGCCGAAGAAATTATACTCTTCATGCAGAAAACGTTTTTAATATAGAAGCTATGCTATGATCCAGTAAGCAGGGGGTTTGTATGGAAGGTACACCTCTTGATAGACCGAGGGTCTTGATATTTTAAAGCCTTATTTATTTAGTTGGATAGCACAAAAAACAAAAAAGTTTTTCTAATAAGAATATGAATTTGAACAGTGGCTTTGTATGGGCGTTACCCCATTCAAATTGCATAAATTGAGTCCAAAATTTCATATGATCATAGTACTGATTAAATGGCCTTTCTAAATATTTGAATTTAAATAAAAGATTTTCAGAATAATAATTTTGTTTTATCTAATTTATTTTAAAAAAAAATGTGATATTTTCGACTATGTTTTCTTGCAATTTACATGCATTTACTGCATTGCAGTCTCACGAATTTCTTGAAGTTTTGAAAGGTCTATTGCTAGAAGACAATTTAATGCAAGTGTTAAAACATTTAATTGCAGTGGTGGATGTAATTGCCAATGAAGCCTGAACATTTTATTTATGTCGTCTTCATCTGCGTATTTGTCGTTTTCGATTCGAAATAACCAATCATTTATTTCATAAATTAAAATCGAACTTTCGCCTGAAATATCCCTAAGAAAAACGGTAACAGTTCCAATCATAGATTTTTTTTTTTTTTTTTTTTTTTTTTGTGTTATGCAAACAATGATGTAAAAATCTTCGAAAAGATACTCATGACCCGTGTCACAAGTTATGTCGCATTCCATTAGCCTACTGACTAAGACTCTCCCCTATTGCCTCAAATCCCGTGCCAATCGTCCACTGAAGTTGTCATACGCCTCACAATCTCCCGTGAGCTGCAAGTGGATCCGATCCACGCATATATTCTTTCACGCTCCACTTTGTAACGGGGGCACTCATGAACAAGATGTTCCGGATCCTCCACGACATCTCCACATAGATCACAAAACGGATCCGCAGCGTGCCCAAACCTGTGCAGGTACTGCCTGTAGCATCCATGACCAGTTAAGAATTGGGTGAGTTCAAACCCCACGTCACCAGGACAACCCAATCTTTGATGTTTGGGATAAGTTGGTGTATCCTAGATTGTTGATTAACAAATACAGCTTTAATTACGTTCAATGGTAAATCGTCTTCATCAGTCCATTGATCGTTAAAACCCATTGATACATTCCAGCAGTTTTTATAGCGTTGCACGAGAATTTATCACCCGCATTAGATAAAAGGCAAGCGATTTCACAATCACGGGTTATAGGAATGCTTGCATTAATGGTGATCGTGATAAACATGATAGAGAACAAGCTATCTCTGATATAAAGACAGGTATGGCTAATATATTGGTAGCAACAGATATTGCATCCCGTGGTCTAGATATTGAGGATATATCGTAAGTGTCTCATGTATATTACATACTTATAAAATAATTTATTACTACTATTATTACTTTTGCTTAGGTATGTTATTAATTACGTTATGCCGCGTAGTATTGAGGAATATGTGCATCGGGTCGGATGTACTGGACGAGCTGGTCGCACTGATACATCCATTACTTACCTGACGCGTGAAGACTGGAAGACGGTTCGTGAGTTAATTGAAATAGTGGAGGAGGCTAATCATGATGTTCAGGATGATTTAAAGAATATGTCTAAGCATTTCGTTGCCATGAAAGAGAAACATGCTAGTAACTTTGGTGGAAATCGCCGTGGCGGACACAATAAACGGTTAAAATAAAAAATAAATTCGCTTCATTTAGAGTTTTCACGATACCATAAATTTAAATAAATATACCTCCTTGGAAATGTCACCTTGATTCCACTTTGACCCTCTTTGTTATATCTGTGATATTGTATTTTAAGATGTTACTTATATATCTCAGCACTCAAGAAAACATACTAAAAGAAATAAATAATAAACAATTGTCCGATCACAACATTAAGAGAGGTATGCCACGACAGTTAGGTCTGGAGAGAGGGGTTCAACAATTTTAATAGAAGACGCAATTTCCTAAGCGAGTTGTCCAGTCTATGTATGTATGGAAAGCATACATGCACGCATTGCCGATTGCTCTCGTGAAAGCACTAAACAAGAAAAGTGCCGTTACATTATATTCGATACTCAAACGATATCAATTTCAGCAATTAATCGATCGATATCTAAAGAACAATAATTATAAGTGAAAATGCATATTATTGTAATTAAAATAAAGATTTTTGAGATGTCCATTTAACAAAACACAAATGCACAGCGTAAATTGGAAGCATTGACACTTGAGTTTTGCATATCCACAATTTGTAAACATGTCATTTGCGATATTTGCCTGAGCAACAACTACAGCCAGAACCTGATAATGCTGCTACTATTGCAACAGGCAAAGCATCTGCAGCATCTACAGCATTATGTCCACTTTGCCAATGTGAATTCCATACGGTAGCCATCAGCAAGGAATTACCAGCGGAGTTGATAACATATTTTGATGATCCATTGCGCTTAGTTAAACGGTACCAAGATATTTGTAAATTTGAAGCAAAACAAAATGAATTAGCATTAACATTCATTTGACATTTCATTCTGAGAAGAAAAGCTCTGATTTAAAACGCAAGCGTGAGGCATTCCAAAACATTATGACCATATTAGAAAGATATGCTTACGCAGAAAGGGAGAGGACTGCAAAATTAAGTGACTACATTGATTGGCATGCAAGTATTAAGCAAAGGCTATCTCATGCCATCGATGCTCCAATACGACCAAATACACCGTATATCATCAATGGCATGAGTGCCTGCATCATCTGAATATGTTCAACACTTCTTCAAAGTCTAATAGAAGCAATATCTCTATAACCAACTTGTCGATTTTAATGAAATACATTTTTTTTTTTTTTTATAGAATAATCAATGGGTAATGAAATACGAAATAATATATTTATTTATTATATCTTGTGTACTTAAAGCTAGCTTTAAGTTACAAGAGGAGAGATGTCCATGGCTACTGCATTATAAATGAATAAATGAAAAAAATTATTTCCCATAACGGGAATCGAACCTGGGACTTCTGTGTGAAATCCAGATATCCTAGCCACTAGACCATATGGGATATTAAAACTTAAATAAAAATATACATTTATATACCTTATCGTATGGAATTTCACTCAAACTCTTATCTAGCATTGTACTTTCAAGGTTTTATACTGAAGAAATTTATACTGAAAAGAAAGACCTTCTACTACTAAGTTCAACAAAGAAATTGGGGGGAAATTATTCACTAAGTTGATTGTCAAGATTATTTTTTCATTACTTATTTACATATATTCGGTGGTGCACCTTTCATATAAGCAGAAAAGACATTTGCTGAAGTTGGATGCCACAGAATCAAGAATATTTAAGAAAAAAAAAAAGTTCCTATAATTGAAAAAAACAACGATTTTTCAACTAGAAAAGAATATACCTATGCTTGAAGAGAATCATTATTTTATGAAGCAAGAACGATTCCAAAAGAAATGCTAATTACAATAGAACTTTCAAACATCAAGTTGTTATTCACTCATCGTTGGATCCTCAATCAAAGTATACAACTGATTTCTGTATTTACTCATCCCCTTTATCCTGAGAGAAGAATGGAAATGACTTTTTCAATGAAATTGGCATCATGAAATCAGTAATTTCAAATACTGTTTATTCACTTATTGATGTTTTGAATTACTTGGCTGCTAATCAATTGTTTATTGCCAATAAAAAAAACTAAGTATTAAGTACTAAGTTATTTCAGTTGGTGATGGTGATTTTTCAAAATTACAGATAATCAAAAATAAGCTTTGTTCAAAGATGACACAAGAGAGATTAAATGAACTTTGTAATATATACCTAAATATATTGAAAAAGAAATATAAGATCAGATTGAAATTGATGAATATTTTTTATTTTTTTTTTTTTATTTTAACTTTATTCTTTATTTATTGAATCTTCTCCTATCGTGGAGATGGACAATAAGTAATAAAATCTTAATTTAATTTCTAAGGTATTAAAGGTGTTAAACCTTACATCCAGTTGGAGGGAATCTATGTACTGAGAGTCCTTAAAATTGAAGTTTGGCTGGAAGGTCGTTTATTAGAAATCGTGTCTGTGATCTTTGTCGATATGATATACAAGGTGTGTATCAAAAGTTTCCGAACTTTTCAAAAAGAAAAAAAACTACAAAATAGTTTGGAATGAAACTT
>JBANCV010001068.1:0-19815 GCA_037040105.1 Amiota albilabris | reverse complement strand
AAGAAGAGAAAACGAGTAGCACACGAAGCTGCTTTGTGTTCGCTTTTGTTCTAGTTTGTTGGCAAGAAGGGGCAGACGGCAAATGTAAACACAACGTCTTTCCTTTATGCGTCCGATCACTTCACACATACATGCACATCTACATACACTTATACAGTTGTATAATCCTCTATTCACGTGTGCATGAAGGAAAAAAAATTGTGTTATGCAAATGTTGTATTTATTTTAAAATGATCTCTCTCTCACTCTGTCTGCTTTTAAGAAGTTTCACTTCTATCACGTGTACGATGGCAAACGCCGATTTTTTTCTGGTCCATATGCATCAACCATGTAAATTTCATTATCATAGAGTTACCAGCAGGGGTACCTCCCATACAAACCCACATTAAATGACAAACATATAAAGAGTAATTGTACAATAGAGTGACACTCAAACTGTGTTCTTTGTTAATACTCAAACTGTAACAGACAGCAAAAACGTTTTCTAGCGAAAAAACTCGGCCGGTTTGGCCTCGATACAGTCATCGACCCATTTTTTGGCTTCCTCGAAAGAACGGAAGTGTTGGTAAGCCAGGCCATGCGTCATCGATCTGAGGAGGTGGTAATCAGATGGAGCAATGTCTAGGCTATACGGTGGGTAGGGTAGGACTTCCCATTTGAGCGTTTCCAAGTAAGTTTTTACGGCCTGTGTAACATGTGGCCGAGCATTGTCATGTTGCAAAATTACTTTGTCGTGTCTCTCGGCGTATTGTGGCTGGCTTTCTGGCAATGCTCGGCTAAAACGCATCAATTGTCGTCGGTAGACCTCTCCCGTGATCGTTTTATTCGAATGCAGCAGCACATGGTACAACACACCCAGCACCATATACAGAGCATGAGCTTGGCACCTGGCACCACTTTGCACTTTGGTTTTAGAAGTTGTCTCTATCTGTTGCTGTCCATTGTTTACTGCATTCTTCTCAGAATTTGATGGAATTTTGATTTGAGCCCTGATTGTAGCTATGTGAGACAACTTGTTCAAAGAGTGATAGATCGCAGATACAGCGCTCCAAGTCGTGCTTGTCATAATAGCAGAAGGAGAGCTTGCGGTACTCGTTTTAGTGAAGTTGGTGGTTGTTTTTGTAGTTGTGCTTGTTTGTGTTGTTTTACTAATCGGGCTTTGTAAATAAATAAGATTCGGAGTTGAGTATTGTTCGCTCCATGAAGGCGTTGCATTTGAGTTTAAGTTTCCTAATTGGTATTGGCTGCGTGCTGTTGGAGGACTTCTTTGAACACTCATATTTATATTTAAATTGAATATCTTAATTTAGAATCTTTTTGCCGTCAATCCTTATATTTAATATTTTAAATTAAATATCCATTAATATATAACAATGGACAAAAAATTCTGTTCACCTTGAGTCACCCTGTGTTGTTCATATGTGTGACATGAACAGGTGATGTGTACTTGCAAGGAAATAGAAAACATAATGGGTTGAGGGTTTTCTTATGAATTTTTATTTTTTGTTTATGTTTTTTAATCTGAACTTACCTGCGGAATCCACCGCAAATATAGCATAGAAGCCTCGGATATTCCAATTGCAACCGATTGCAGGTATGTCCCCGGCAATGTTACAGCCAAATATTGATGTAAATATACTTTGGCTTTTCACTAATTCCTTTTACTTCTAGGAAAAACTCACTTTCACGCGAAAAGAACTCGATATTCACAGTCTACATTGGAGCCGCTTAGAGCAGTATGGATGTACTCGCATTGAAGTGCACTTTAAAGCACAGACGGTAGTCCAAGAGTACTCCCAGGTATTTCATGCAAGGCCTCGACTCAATCACATGGCTCCCAACCGTCACTAACAGTGCGTCCACCTTCTTCCTGGTGCTCATAAAAACCAGCTTGGTCTTATGTGCCGCCAGACTAAGGTGACTCTGTGTAAGCCACCTCCTTGATGCTGTAACAGTTCTCTCTACTTTGGATGTGACCTTACTCAAAGTCGTTGCAACTACGACAATAGCAATATCATCCGTTTACCCAACGATCCCCACTCCTTTTTACAAATCCGCAGAAAGTCATCGTACATTACATTCCACAGAATTGGACCCAGTACCCAACCTTGAAGAACACCTCCAGTAGGGTCAAATGTCCTAGTCTCTTCTTCCGTGTCGCAGACCAGGGTTCTCTCATTGAAATAGAACACCACCATCGGGATTAGATAACACGGTATGTCCAGGGTGCGTAGCGCATATACGATACATCTCCAATCTGCAGAGTTGATGGCATTTTTTACGTCAAGCGTGACAACTGAGCCGTACTTTTTTCACCACCAATCCATCAAGTGCCATTTAGGGCTTCTGGATTGCTCCCACTGTACTCTTATTCGGCATTACATCAAAATGCAGTTCTGACAGACCATTTGGCGGCTCCGTGTAATGCTGCAGATTAGCGCAAATAATATAATACGTTCAGAGATATTCCAAGTAGTACTCAGAAGACACAGGAGTTGTAAGAAGATGGTTACTCTGGGGCCAGGTTTCATTTCGGGATGAGAGCAAGCAGCCATCGCACATCCTTGTGATGTCCTGCATAAGTTGACGAGATTGCTGACTCACATTACCAGACGCTATTTCAAACTCGGAAATCAGCAGGTATAATGTAATCCTGCTTCATAGTTTTTCAAGCGACACCCAGGGCCTGTTTCCTCACAGTGAATTTTGTCTGAGGGGTACACAAAATTGTATCGCATGGTGGTCACTATGGGTGTAGACAACTGCAACCTCCCATTTGATAGCACCAGCAATCAATGTGCTATTGCCGAACTGTCTCTCCCGTTGTCAAACATGACTAAGTTCTTCCTATTTAACAGGACCATATATAACGATGTAAAATATTGAGTTGAATATTGGTGTTAGTACAATCCCATTCCAACGTTGCGTTAAGTCAACTGCGATTTTGGGTAGGGTTCTGTCCCTCGCAGCACTTACCACCCTATCAAGGAAGTCATCAAAGGAATCTTGAGGGACGTTTAGCGATGCATAATAGTTGCAAAAATGTATACCACTTACTTTGGCAAAAGTGAATCCATTATACGCGCATGGGTCTCTATGCTAAAAGGAAGCATTTCCTTGTAGCCAAATAGCCGCTTCGCCACTAGCATCCTGCGTCCACAAATTTGAGTCTTTCTTTGGTCTATGAAACTTAGTACCCAGTAGTACGTCAGCTTTCATGTCCATGTTTGGGAGAAAAAGTCCTGCGCCGTACTGCACCTATTTATGTTTAGCTGAAGACACTTAATCATGCCTTGCTTTCACGTCCCGCATGACTTTCTTGTAGGCTTCACACTTGTAACTCCAGACGCTTGTGCATTATTACCTGCCGGGCAAATAACATGCCTTTTCAACATGTCCCTCAGCTCCGCATCTAATGCATAATTTCGAACGGTCCGCAATGTTCTTGCATCCTTTTGCATTGTGCACATACTCCAAGCACTTGAAACATGTTTTTTGTTGGATTTACATGTTGTTTCAAGCGGCAACGGCCATAGTCCAACTTCAACGATCCTGCCTTAAGCAAGGATTCTGCCTGGTTGGCTGCTAAGCTTATGATTGTTGATTTTCTTCCCATTGCTTTGATGATTATGCTTCTAGACGTGCACAATGGTTGGGCGCATTGGAGCTGCTATCGATGATAGCCCTGCACTATCGATAGTTTTAGATAGTTTTTTTTTTAAAGCTTTGCATATCACTAAAGAAAGGCGCGCAAAATATTTCAGACAGGAGACAAGAAAAAAAGTTTTTATTGAAAGCTTAACCACATTTTATAACAACAACCCCTGAATGACGAATTTTCCCTTGGGTTTGTTGTTGAAACTGAAAAGCTATAATAGCGATGATGCTGAGGCTATTCGATTATCCCAACATTAAATCGATTAAATAAAACGAAATTTTTCAATTTTTTTTCTTTTGTTGTTTTCCGCATATTTAAGCATCTAAACCGAAAAACGAAAGTCTTCTGAATTTGAAAATTTTAAACATCATTTAATAATTTATTGTACTTTAATACAAAAAACCGTTCAAGGCATAAAGTGTATAGGATTTATTTATAGAATTTGAATATAATAAGTATACATACCAACTTTTTCTATAATATGTATTTGAAGTGATTTATTTAGCTTATTTTTAAGTTTTTGGGGCATATATTACGTATAAGCGCTTATTTTACAGTTTTTGGTTCTTAAAAATATCCGCTTCGCTTATGGGAATATCAATGTCCTCTACAAAAATCAAACGATATAAAAGATAACAAAAATCAACAAAAAATGATATACTGCTGGTTCTGTAATACAATTTCATTCAACCTCACTCAACACAAACCAAACGAAATGAACAACTACCATCCCCCGACATACCAGATTTTGTACCGCCTTCCCTTCATTGAAACTCCTTGTGATATACGACATTTTTGGTTTTGTTGTCAGGATTAAACTCGAATGGCAAAAAGGTTCGAACCATTGGAATTCCCAGAGTGAGAATTTTCCCCTGAGTATCGTCGCGTGCATCACATTGCCCATGAGTCTTCTCACTACCTTTCCTCACTAAGTTTTGGTTGGTGAACCAATCCAGTGATATCAAAAATCAGTTGTATAGAATATTAAACAGAGACCCTCAAATTGATATGAAATATCAAAATCATATTTATTAAAAAGTGTTATTTGACAAAAACGACTTGACTGATTATAAAATATGTCCGTATGCTTTATATGAAAAATTTTATTCACCAATTTCTGGTCAACAGTGCGGACTTTCCCGATGTTTTATTAGTTATTCTGATATTCGGAGCGGAGCCAAATCTAACAAATCAAAAATCATAAAAATCTGTTCAGCCGTTCGTGAGTTGTAAATGGTGTAACACACACGACTTTCTTTTATACATATAGATAAAATATGTAGTTTAGAATTGGGGGATAAAATGTATATATTAAAATATTTGAAGTGAGAATTTTTTGAAGTGAAATGAAAATTCAATTGTCAAGTAAATTTGAGGAAAGTGAGTGTTATTAGTAGTTGGTTGAAAAGTAAGTACAATGTAATAATATTTTTATTAATTTAATTTTTCTAGTCAGCATTGCGTTCAGATACGACAAATCGGTCATCGCTTACCAAAGGTCAGCGATTGGTTCTGCGGAACGCGCCCAATCAAAACGTACAACAAATCGGAAAAGTCCAATCCAATGTGCAGTCCTTTTTTTTTTTTTTTTTTTTGTGCTCATCCCGTTCTTTTTCTTCAAAGAAAATATATGGCGCCTTTTTTTGTTCAAACCTTCATTATTTATCAAATATCGATCATCAGGACACCAGGGCTACCAGCATTGATTATCTTGCTGAAAAAAAAAAATTATTGTAATATGTTGCTTCGAGGGAAAATACCATTAATGAGAGTGGCAAAGGTAATGCCAAAACGGCATAGTATGAGAGAAGAGCGTAATATATTTCATTGCCTTTGATTTGCGTTTAACAAGTGCGAAACGGGTGGAATTTTAGTACGGAAACCCAGCGTATTATCTATTTTATGGTATAGAATAAAATACACGATGTTGTTGTTTCGATTGCTATTTCAATAATCATTCTCTTTTTCTCTATTTCGTTCTGCAAGAGCTGTCACAATCAGACGCGCTCACTTACACCAACACATTGCATATATAAACAATTCTTATAAAAGCCTTACATACTTGCATATAAGTTAACACAAGCAGCAATGAAGCAAATGCACTATCAACATGACTTACGTAAATAAGTTCAATCCTTTAAATTGTTTCTTGTGTCGAAACATAACACTCTGCCTAATTAAACAACGTGAACAATTTGTAGATATCAACTAGGAATATCGTCAGCGACAAAGCTGCAGAATGTGGAGTTGGCGAGTTCCTAGCGGCATCGATAGGAAAAGTTAGGTTTAGTTTAAGCGGAAAGAATTTTAACAGTTAGCCTATAAGAGAACTCATAGGTATATTGCTGTTATATTGGAATGCGATGTTATTTTTCTTGAAACTTCATAAACATAAGAGCATAGTCGTACGATAGCTGGCACTTAAGTCCAGACACTTAAGAAATATTCTTTTAAAAATAAGATTAGTCTGCAATAAGCACCTAAATGGATAATCTGCGTTTTCTGTGTTAATAAAATATAAAGTTACTCGTTTTCGCTTACTTACTATAATTCGGCCGTCTTGACAAAAAGGACCAGCCGATTCTTCCGTATACGAAGTTTACCGTTTACTTCTTAAATTATACCTTTTAATTTTGCTATCTTTTTTTGAATATCTGCATTATGGTTGTTAAATCAATCTTTTATATTATGCATAGCCCAAACGTCTTTATATGGTATTTCCGTTTGTTGAAATCCCTCAACATCTAATAAATATCGATCATTTTCTAAAACCTGTGTGACTTTGTATGGGCCTTCGAAATTTGATAACTATATTTTACTGGACTTTTCCGACGTGAATTAACACATTTTTCATTATATTTTGAGCTAATCTTTCTTTCTCTTTGCTTCTTTCCCAATTTTTTTTTTTTTTTATTTCCCAAACGTTAAAGTAATTTGTCTTATGATATGACTTACTACTGATTTAAAACTAATATGGGTTAAAATTATGCTGTCAGTACTATTACTTGCATCTTATATATTTGTATAATGAATTAATTATTATATTAAACAAATATTTGTTCTTTCTAACAGATCGTTAATTAATGGGATTGGATAAATATATTTTGTGGTATTCTTGTTTAGGTTTCGAAAATCAATGCACATTCGTAAGTCCCCAGTTTTTTTTCCGTGTCAATATAATGCGGGATGCAAATTCAGATTTACTAGTTATTTTGGTAAATAGTCTTCTAACTTTTTTTGTAACTCTTGCTTCTCAGTATAAGACAACGTGGGGGACAATTAAACAGCTTTTCATTTTGTACTAAAATTTTCAATTCAACACGAATTTTAGGAACATTAGGTCTTTCAGCTTCTACTTCAAACGAAATATTTTCTCCAATATTCAAATTCAGTAAAACTGTTTTCATCGTTAAATTAATTGACATTAATTGGTCTTCAAAATTATGATTGACAAATTGATCATCAAGATTTTGTGTTAACTCTACGTGTTGATTTTTTGAAATGTTCTTTATCAGACTTTTTCCGTTAAAATTATCATTATCATTTTCATCAGGCCATACAATTTTGCTGTTACTTTTTTCTAAAAAATCTCTTCCTCAAATATTTCATTGATTCATAAGCCACTACCAAAAATTAAATTTCAACTTTTTTATTTAATAACTCAATATAACTAGTCTTTTCAAATATTTTTAATTTTTATTCATTTAAACCGTAATATATAATGTTTCCCACACCCTTTTAGTCAACTTCTCTGGGCATTATTTGTCTTTTAACAAAGCTTAATCAATCAAGCATTCTAAAGAAAGTTTAGCACTAAAATTTTTATCTAAAAATACATTAAAAACTCTTACATAATCGTTTTTCGGCTCCAGCATTTCCTTCTTCTTGTACTGCCAGCAGTCCTTTACTGCATGACCTAAGCTGCCACAACTGCACCACATCCCAGGCACCCTCGGTGGTTTCACCTGCAAAATGTCTAACGCTGTTGCAGTTGTAACATCTGTTGTCCGATTTGTCAACATCTGAAGTTGTTTTTCGTTTAAGTTTTTGTTGCTGCGTCGAAACCGATCAATTTTTCTGCGGTATATTTGATTTTGACAATTTTATACCCACAAGTGGTCGAAGTAGATCCTCCTTGGAGGCATGTTGTTGTATTGCGACTTAGTTACGGAGGTGCTCGTCTCTCTTTCTTCTATCATTATACATTCCGCCAACAGCACTTTAAATTAAATTAAATTAAACTAAAAATTTGCAAACATCTCTTCCGGTCGCCACTTGCTTGCATTAAATTTTTTCCGCAGATACAGCTCGATCTCTCTTACACCGAAAACCAAACAAAATTTTGCGAACAGAATTGCTTTCTCTTGAATAAAGCCATATTTGTGCCTTTCCCATTAACTTTGTTGTGAACAGAGCCCGGAATCAGTGTTGTTTTTTTACATTTTTAAGACACAGAAATTGGCATCAATCATTCCATCACAATCGCGAAGAAAATTTGTTAGTGTTTTGAATGAAACTGTGTTATTGTGATACTCAACGACATTGTTTTTCATCTTTTCCATACTCTTTAACAGCATTTCATTCTGTCTTAGGAAGAATAATTGCTCCCGTTTGAGAAATTCGTTTTCACATCTTTGCAATTCAAGTTCTTTCTCTGTTTGTTTCGCTTTGTCCGTTTGCATATTATTATTTTCTTTTCGCTTCATTTTGTTGATTGTTTATTTCGTTTTCTGTTTGAAGAGGTAGGGTTCGCTACGTAAACTAAGTCCATATAAAAAAAATTTGCGTAAAAGAGTGCGATGATTGAGTTGAACAAATTATATAAAAATTTAGCGTTGCCGCAGTGTCAATTAATTGTCTGGCCACTCTGCCGAAAGTATATATACATTTATTTTATATTAAATCTTACCATCGTAATTATCAAAAATTTGCAAAACTATTAAATCATTTATTGCCATGTCAGTAGTTAATTTAATTAATTTGTCTTTTTCGCTTATAAGCAATTTTAAATAAAAGTATAGATATATGTATTGTACTTATTATTGCTAATTTTCATTTGTTAAAATTTATTATTATTAAATGATTATGCAATTAATAATAATTAGTTATGATTCAATAATAATTAATTTATTTTAACAAATAAAAATGAACAATAAAATAAAATAATACTACATTAATAATTATATGTAAATGAACTAGATAAAAGGCATTCGTTTCTAATATATTATTATAATTTTAATAAAATCTAAGAAGTTAACATCGTTTGAGAAGCAGAACATCTTGAAAAAGGGCATTTCCTGTCCTTTGCAGAAGGATCAAATGGTAGATACCTCCATATGACAACACGACTTCAAATAAAAACATTAAAGAAAAAATGAACTGAAATGTAGAAATTTGTTTGCGATGGGACACACGCCTTCATATGCAAAGAAAATGAAGAGGGATGTGAAGAAGGCTATTTTCTTCAGTCTCACAATGCGCACACAAGCAACAGATTACAAAGAAGAATTGATAATCAGTTTCATGAGAGAGTCTCATAATGTAGAACAGGTCTTTGCTCTGCTGTTCGTCTTCAGATATATTGTGAAAATATTATTGGGTTAAATTCTCCGCTATGTTTTCGTCAATAAGGTTTTGTCGTTGTTGTACTATCATAATTTGTTCTTCCTTGCTCTTCTGTTGTTGGGCCTTGTGACGTTATATTGTCGAAATATTGTTGCGGTAAATTCTCATCTATGTTTTCATCACCAAGTTTTTGTTGTTGTGGTTCAATTATAATTTCTAAAACGACATTCTCCAAATCACAATTTTCGTTTAAACTTTTCTGAAGTTCACCTTGTGGAGCAAGCAGAAAACGCGATTTTAATGCCGTCTTATTGAACGCAGATGGTAAAGATAACTTCGCACATATTTTTTTTAGAAATCTTTGTCAGAATCAGAGTAGTCACTTTTTGTAAGTTTATCTTACTTCTGAGGTTGTGCTGTGGTATACAATAAAATACACGATATTGTTCTTTCGATTGCTTTTTTAATAATCACTATCTTCTTCTGTATTTCATTGTGCGAGAGCAGTCACAATCAGACAAGCTTACTCACACCAACACATTGCACATATAAACAATACTTATGCACTACACTTACATACTAAAGCTTACATACTAAAGCTTACATACTAGCTTATACACTACACATACTATAATCTTTTGTCTTAAATATCCGTACCATTTTAAATAAACATTTTCATTCAATAAAAGTACGTATTTTAACCAATTCTAATATTTTTTTTTTCTTTTTTTAAACATTTGTAATAACTTAAATTTTATGACAGTAAATTAATGTTCAAAAAAAAATTGTTTTCTTCATAGAAAATGCATTTTTAGTTTTGTGTGATTTTTTTTTATTTACTCGCTGTTCCCCCACGCGTTGCGGTAGCTCAGGCTGGTCAAACACTATTAAATATTTAAAGTGGAGAACTCGCTCATGAAATTGTCTCCGTTCATGTTTTGTCCATAAGAGTAGGATTCACTTTTCATATTTAAGATACACACACAATGTGATGTACAACAGATGGCGTAAAATTTTTACGTTATAGGGGGCTCTTTTTTTGTTCAACAGATAGTGTATACAGCATTAAAATTTATTTATAAAAATATGTTTATGAAAAAACTAGTTATCCCGGCGCGTGTTACTACGCCCTCGCTCCAAAAAACACTTGCATGAAGAAGTAAAGCATAAAAACGAAAAGACGAAAAAAACAATGATTTTGCAAAAACAAAAACAACAATTTCATTCATATATACATTTACAATTGCTAATATTTCCAAAATTCTGAATCCTTCTCCTGCTCCTGACTCAACAAAAGAAAACGTCGCCAGAGGTCCCGCGACCCTCTCCATTACTCTTATTAACAAACCAAAATTGAGAGAGAGAGAGAGGTCTGTCGTTATCATAGGTATAAGCGCAGAATGTATAGGTAATAGTCTTTGGCAATTCTCTTGTGCGTACGCATAAAAGAGAGGAATAAATACAACAACAACACAAAACACAAGAAAAAGCATAGCATGAAAACGTACAAACAGTTCTGTTCTTGGCTTTAGAAAAAATGTAAAAAACTTAATTCTAAGAAAAGTATATTTATCTTTAAAAAATAAAAAAATAACTCGATTCATTAGCAAGCATAAATAAGTATCGTATAGCATGACCTTAATCGACTGGAACGTGGAGTCAAAATTTCAGAGCAATCGGTAAAGTAGTTTTCGAGTTCTGAGGTCATGAATGTACGAACATTTACATTTTTATTTATATTGATTAGAACTAAAATTAAAATTATAAATTAAAACCTAGTTATTATGCTTATGAGTAATATCAAAAGTGACCTTCAGCTCAGGGGAAGAGTTAAGAAGGATAGCGGAAAGTGTTAGGTACGTGTAGGCCAGACTTGAACGGGATTTGAACCCACGACCCCAGGATACAATCTCGGCACACTAATCTCCCAGCCAACAAGCCAGTCAGTTTTGAATAGTATCATTGCATTTTGATTGAAATTAATTTTTGGTCTTTGCTACTTCCCTTATTTTGAAATGAAAACATAAGTTCGAACCAAATCATATCATTCTAAATTTAACCGGTTATACACTAAAAGGTAACCGCATTTCTTTTCTTTTGAGAGAACTATCCAGTCCCTGCAATTCATTGTCTTTGACTGCACACAATTTGTTGTTGGGTATCCCGAAATTTGATGTTGAAGTGAGAACTCTCTCTTCGTCAGCGATTTTTCAAGTCTATATATTTTCAATACACTACAAAAGTTGTTCAATGGAGTGTAAATACGCAATATTTGGATTCAAAAATGGCTTTATTGTTTTTCAAAGTATTCTCCATGAAGATCAATACACATTTGCATGCGCTCAAACCAATTTTCGGAGCACCGAAGGACTTTTTCTACTCCGATTGAGGTAACTCTAAAACATCCTTTTTGAATGCTTCAAACGTTTTTTCGGGTATCGGGAATAGTTGACCACCCTTCCCTGTTGGAAACAAAAAGAAATGATTTGGTGCTAAATAGTGGCTGTATGCCTGATGAACCATCAATTCAACGTTTTCTGCCTTCAAATACTCGGTTGTTTGAGCCATAGTGTGAGAACTCACATTGTCATGGTCCTCATTTCATAAAAAACTTCTGGCAAACAGACTCAGACTTTACTGTTTACTTTTACGGTTGCGATATGTATGGTTATTCCACCTGGTCATCCTTTGCTTCGAAGTGCTTCTTGCGAGAACAACTTTCGTTGGATTGTTATCTTTTACGAACACCCACACGCTGTCTACTTTCCGGCTCATATATATAGATCCAGGATTCGTCAACCGTTACTCTCTTAAATACGTCTTTCAAAGCACCATGATCGTATTTTTTAGCATTGCTTTGCTCCAATCGATGCGATCATTTTTTGAGCGGTTGGCAAATTTTACAGAATTAAACGCGAAACTAGATTTCTCACAGCTTTGTGTTCATGCAATATTGTATGTATTCTGGAGGAACGAATGCCTACAATTGCCTCATTCTCACGGTATGTCACATGCCGTTCTGCCATTTTTAGTTTATGTACAGCATCGATATTTTCAGGCGTAACGCCATTAAATCGTTAATCGTTTTTCGCTATGGTTTTCATTCTTCAATTTTGACTATCAATAAGTACAAATTCCTCTTCATACAAAAAACATCTCTTATAATATTTTGAATGTTTATACGTGTATATCGTAAAGGGGGTTTTACTGTCTTATTGTAATTCAAAGATTTCTTAGGATCTGTTAACCTTTTTCTGCATCTTGTTGTTGCTGTTTTTGTTAATTGCATTAAATTTCTATGAAAACGAGAAAATATTTACATAAAAATAATTTAAGTTTTTTTTTTTAATTTTTGTTATTTTCAATTAAACAAACAAATAAATAATATTTTATCTGTTTGTTTAGTTGTTATTTATTATACATACATATATTGTATTTATTGAGAATATCATACTAAAGCAGGAAGTGATTAATCGAAAAGTAATTTTGATTGATTAAAGAAATAAAATTATTTCAAATTAAATTTGACCACAAAATTAGATTATAAAATTCAATGATGAATGACTAAGAATTTTACTCATAATTCTTGTAATTTAGCAGTTTTAATAAACCTTCTATCTATGTTTGAATGTATATTTATAAAAATGGATATCCATATAATTTTGAGATCGATAAACTTCGACACAGCTTGACCGATCACCATGAGAGTGGCCATATGTATGTATTTTTTCATGGAGAAGGTTTTTATGCTATTTCATTTTCTTGTAACTTGCCACTAGATGTTGCTGCAGAAAGGTGCTGAACCATTGAACCCATCGCCATTAAAATCTCAAACTATATAAACGACTTGATACCAATCGATCACGTTTCACTCATTTAAAAGAAAGTACTGAATGTTGGCTGGGCGAAGCAATGCGCTCCGGGCAATGCTGGTATTAGATAAAATTAATATTAAATGTGTAAGAACATCAAGTTTTCGTATTTCAAACCATGCCATTTTTTGTATTTATACCACATTTTACTTAGGAATGATTATTTGTCGAAGATTTATTTGTGTAGTCAAAAAGTTTCTCATGTTTTACACACAGTTGGACAACAATCAGTTTTAAAGATCGATCTCCTTCCAATAGAGATCATGTAAACACATACTCATTATAATAAAATACAATGTATGTGTGTAAGAGATTTTAGAGTTTATATACGACAAGACTTACATACATGCATACTTATGTATGTATATATGGCATATATGGCAGCCTTAAAAAATACCCTAAAAATTATAATATCTCAATCATAAATTGTTCTGTTGGGATATTAGTGGTATGTAAGCTCCGGTGAACCGATTCTTGTTAATATTTAACTAATCTTTCGTTAAAAGGTAGAAAAATAAAATACTCATATTGTTTAGTTTTTAATTTTATACTTTTTATATAAATATGTTTTTATTATCTAATTTTTTATGTTATCTTTTCATATACAATTTCATCTTCTTCTTACTAGTGCTGCTCTATTCCATCAGCTCGGTCGGACAAAAATTTTTGGAATATTGTCCTTTCAATGTGATCCCTGTATTAACTTTCATTCTTCAAATTATTTTCATCGAATTCAAATTGCATCTCTTCATTCTGCAAATTATCTACTCTCATAATGTCAGTAAACATAAGTATTTCTTGTTCCTTCTCCTCAACAAAGAGGAGGAAGTCAGCTTTAGCCGGATTGTGATTGAAACTCAATTCGGTCAGACGAAGCATGGATTTCATCAAGCAACCAGAGGTCGTTGCATATCATTAAGGCAACGCTGGATTTCCAGTTGCCGGCACCTCCCATTTGCTGTTGATTATAGTCTTCCTCCTGTTTTTGAGATTCTAGACGGTGTTTTGCATTCCATTCTTCTCCAATTATGAATTTACTGCTATGGGTATTTAAAAGGTCGTTGAATTAATGTTCACTCAGTATGAGACCAGAGGAACAATATATTGCCGAAATATTAATTTCACCAATGTTATTGCAGACTTTCAGTGTAGCTATTTGAGTAGAGTCCCTACGGATGGGATCAGATTGATAGATCAAATGAGATTCTGAAATAAGCATCACATCAATGGCATTTGACACCAAAAACACGTCTAGCTCATTCCTGCGTTGATAACCTTCGTCCGCGTTCTAATGTCAAGTATTTTTGTTGGCATTGATTTTGGAGTAACTTTTGATGATATTGAGGTTGTTTCTTTGTAGTTGGTTGTCGTTGTTTATTTTGTTGCTGTTGATTGATGCTATTGTCGTTGAGGCTTTCATTGACACTCCTGTAGACATTGAAGATGCTGTTGGGCTGTTGTTTAGAGATTTCACTGTGTCTTTGAAAAAATTTCCAGAAATAAACTGATTGGTGTCTAAGTTGTAAGAGGGAATGGATCGAGCTGGAACCGGCCCAGTTTGTGTGATCGGCGCTCTTCTCGCCACCATTTCCATCAGCCATCCTTTATAGTTTGCTGTATGTGGTTCATCGGAAAGAGAAATTTTGCTGGGTCTGAGGAGGGCTTTTAACAGGAAATCGATGCATATTTTTCACCGCACTTAACGCATCTGAATAGTTTTCTGCAATAAAGTTTTGTGTGGCCGAATTCTTGGCATCAGTAATATTGGGGGATGTCTTTATGCGTATGTGATTGTTCCATTTTGACAATATGTCGGCATGGTCTGGTGATTCCTTGTTGTTGCGACTAGGGTCGACTTCAACAAAGAATAGATTTAGTGGTTCACCGTTTGCCCTACTTTTTGGGTTATTGATGTATCGCACTTTGTGACCCATTAAAGCGAGTTCACTTTTGATGTGATCTGTGGCGGTTCATTAAGTACCCGTGTTTGAAGATAGAGGATGTTCCTGAGTGAAATTAGTGTTATCATTGTATGCTGCCATCTATCAGACGACGCTAATACAAATTTCAGACTGATTTATAGGTTAGCTTCGATTTGACAGCCATCCGGCTCAGACGTGTTTCGTCATTATCGCTAAGATGAAAAAAAGCAGTATCGTTCAATAATTCGCTTTTTGTTTTAAGATGGGAAAAAATGCGAGGAGATAAAAGCATAATTGGATGCTGTTTAAGGAGAAACGTCGCCATCTATGACCACAGTTAGATATTGGTTCAACGAATTTAAATGTGGGCGAAAATCCGTTTTTGATGAGGAGCGACGAGGACGTCCGGCAGACGTGGTAACCAAGCAAATATTTGAAAATGTGCACGACATGGTTCTCACTGATCGACGAACGAAAGTGCGCGAAGTAGCAAAGACCGTAGATGTGTCGACCTAAACGGCAATTAATATTTTACATGATAAGTTGGCGATGAAAAAATTGTCGACCCAATGGGTGCCGCGATTGCTCACGCTGGACAACAAGCTGATGTGGCTGTTAACTTCAGTTCAGCAGTGTTTGTGCAATTTAAGCAAGATCCGAAGAACTTTTTTGCGTCGAGTTGTCAACGCTGATGAAAACTGTATTCATTAGTATACACCAGAAACTAAACAATAATCAAGTCAATGGATTTCTCCCGAAGAATCTGCACCAAAGGAGGCGAAGACGGTCCCATCGGCCGGTAAGGACGTGGCGACGATTTTTTGGGATGCGAAGGGCGTCATCCTCATGGAGATTCACGATCACTGGACAATACTGCAGTGAGTTGTTGGACTGCTTCGACAAAAAATCAAAGGAGACACGGACGCATTTGGCGAAAAAAAGGTGTTGTTTCATCACGATAACGCACCAGCACATTCATCTGGTATTGTCTCCGCTAAACTGCATGAAATGCGTTATGAATCGCTGCTGAACCACCAAAAATTCGTTTCGGATAAAAAATGGAATTAAATCGTGAGCATTTTCGTGCAATGATTTTTTATGATTTTCGACGTGGATTAACTCAACAAGAGTGTGTCGATCAACTCGCTTTGATTTTTCGTGATGAAGAACCATCCAGGGCTACCGTGTTTCGCTGGTTTTCTGAATTCAATCGTGGTCGTAATTTTCTCCAGGACGAATTTCGTGAAGGTCGTCCAAAATCGGTTGTTGTGCCACAAAACATCGTTGCAGCGCGTGAACTGATAATGCATGATCGTCATGTGACATATCGTGAGATTGAGGCATCCTTGCACATTAGTTCCAATTCAATACATTCAATATTGCATGAACATTTGGCTGTCAAAAAGATTTGTTCGCGTTGGATACCGCATAATTTCACTATCGCAAAAAAAAAGGTTCGTGTCGACTGATGCAAAGAAATGTTGAAAAAATTCAATCGCGGTGCTTCAAACGACGTCTCTAAGATCGTGACATGTGATGAATCATGGATCTATGCATATGAGCCTGAAACTAAACAGCAGTCGACTGTGTGGGTCTTTCAAGATGATCCAAATCCAACAAACGTTATTCGCCTGTTTTTTTGGAATAACCGGACATGTCGCCACCGTGCCATTAGAGAAACGTAGAACGGTTTATTCTGAATGATACACCACCATTTATTTGCCAGAAGTGTTCGAAGAAATAAGAAAAATCAACCGCAGAAGACGAATCATTCTCCAACACGACAATGCGAGCTCTAACACACCGGCTCAAACAAGTAACTTTTTAAGCACTCAAAACGTCGAATTGATGGGTCAACCGCCCTATACTCCAGATTTGGCACCCAATGACTTCTTTTTATTCCTGCACACCAAAAATAAATTTCGAGGTCAACGTTTTTCGACGCCTGAAGAAGCGGTTGATGCGTTCAAAACATATGTTTTGGAGATACCTCATTCCGAGTGGAAAAAGTGCTTCGAAAATTGGTTTAATTACGTGCAAAAGTGCATTGATCTTCAAGAAGAATATTTTGAAAAATAATAAAGACATTTTCGATGATACATATTTATTATTATTTGTCTGTCTCAAATCTTAATTTACAATACTTAAAACTACACTACCATACAATACTTAATACTACAATACCATACAATACTTAATACTACACCAACTATGTCAAATTCATACCAATAACAGCTGTTTATATTGTTTACAAGCTACCACAAACGTGATTGTGTTATATTTGAGTGAAAAATCACAACCAGCTATTGTTTGTGAGCTCATTCATCTCAAAATGAATAAAATGTTTGTGTGTCGGACCATAAATCATTATAATGATATAGGCAGCATTGCCAAACGGTATAGTGGTGGACGACAATAAATAGCAACATCACCTGAAATGGCTTGACTTGAACGAAATCCACGTCGTATTAAAATTTAAATGACCAAAGAACTGAAAATATCCCGGCGAAGCATCCGGCGCATATTTCAAAAAGAGCTCAAGATGAAGTCTTACAAGTTCCAAAAGGCACATGATCTTACACCAAAGCAAAAAAAAAAAGTTAGACTCAAAGAGCAAAGGAGTTGTTACACTTGCACGAAAGTGGCGAATTTCCAAACATTGTGTTTTCTAATGAGAAAAATTTCGCCATTGAGAAGTTTATAAACTCCCAAAATGACAGTGCTCACATATTTGAATGCACTTACGAAATTTTAAGCCTGGAATGCATTCGGCGTTGCTCAAGCTTGCAGATATTTAGGTTAGCTGCGAATACTGAAAAAGCAGTCCCCAACCAATGAACGGCGAGAATGAAAGGGGTAGTTTAAAAGTCTACATACTCTAATGAAATCCTCTTGGCAGGGCGAGTGGAAGCCTTTCTTCAAATCCTAGAGTGTCTGTTCCCAGATTGGGCGGCTTCTTGGTCTGCGTCTGAATCTGATAGGTCGGCAGTTATACAAGCCTGGAGGTAGGCCTAAAACGCTGAGATGACCATTCCTCATCACGTCGCGGTGAAGGGGTGATATGAGCTTGCTCTGCCGAGGCGGCATGCATGGCGTGTATCAGAGACCAGCCACTTTGGACCCTGGTCAGGGAGTATGCATTGGATGCAGTAGGTCAGGCCTTAGGGAACTGGGGCAGGGACTTTGTCCCAAGGGTATACTCGTTCCTGACTATTACGGCCCGCCCCGCTGCACACGATGCGCTGGAAAACAACGAAAAAGAATGTCTAATTGCACCGGCAAGAATAATACTACGGCAATGGCCAACTTGGTTGCCGTAGCTGACAAAGCTACAAGTTCATCTGGAGATTTGGCCTTCAGGCGGAGCAGCAAGATGTGCCGCTCGCCTCCAAGAAAGTTCTCAGAACCACAAACGAGCACGTGTGAGGTATCATGCGAAAATGATGTGCCTTCTCCTTTTAAAACAGGATCGGTAGTTGGGCCTGCGGTGGTTATCACAAAGGCCAAAGAGGAGATTATGTCGTCGGTACCAGAGAAAGAAATTGCATCGATAAATAGCAACAATGCGGGTGCTGCGTTAATAGAACCTGTGTCAGGCTCAGCCTGGTCAACTAGGACGAAATCACCTGAAGCAAGAAGAATGATGCCTGAGAGGGATAGTCAAGTGGACCAGGACAAAGCACAGGAGCCACATACAGCAAGGGCAATGAGAAAATTGGAGCACCTCGCTGTGATGATGGAGAAGCAGCGGCACGTTAACAATGAGATGAGGGATCTGCTAGCCTCAGCAATGAGGCTTCACAAAGAAGAGGCTAGCAAGAAGTTGCAGCCTGTCCGATTAGCAATGAGCGTTGCTACGGTCGGAATGTAGACGGAAAAGAAACCACAGAAGAAGCGTGTACAGGGAAGGTTGCAGCTGAAAACGCAAGGCCAAAGGAGAATTAGTGGCAATTAGCCAAAGACCGGAAAAAAACAGAATATGAAGTCGGAAATGCAGCGACCTTCCCCCAAAAATAATGATGGGACATCTTCTAAGACACCACATAAAAAAGTTGAAGTCAGGTCTCGCTCGTGTTCATCACTGCTCCTCCTTGAGTTTACTAATTTTCCATGAAGAAACATTAATTATTTCTGTTCCTTACCTAAAGTGCTACGATGAGCTCTGCTCGTCAACTGCGCAAGCAGCAACCAACAATGACAATGAGAAATGCTTATTTCTCGTTTGTTTCAGCAGAACCCAAAAACAAAAATAAAGCTTCCTTTTCTATCGCAAAGCTTCCTGAGCAAGATCTTGCTCTCCTTCTTTGTGCAATAAAGCATAATAAAGCAAGTACCCAACAATCATTATCATGGAGCGCCCAATGCCCTTCCCCTGCAATTCCTCCTTGTTTAATAACAGAAGCAATTGTTCAAACAACAACAACAAAAAATGTAGTATCAACAACAACAAACTTATAAGCGCAACAACAACCCAATGCTAGAACAAGCAAGCAGCACAACTACTAGACAGAAACTTCAAGGTAGTACTAAGAGATCTTCACCCATTCCATGACCCAGAAGACATCAAGAATGAATTGAAAGAACTAGGACATGAAGCCAAAAATATCTATAATATTAAACAAAAAAATACAAAAAAAAAAATCATTACCGCTTTGGTTCATTGCACTTAGCCAAAATAATAATAACAAGGACATATCCAACGTCAAGATGCTCTTCCATAATCAGATTTCTTTTGAGCCACCCCACCACAAAAGATCTATTGCCCAATGCAGTAACTGCCAAAAATACGGTCACACTA
>JBANCV010001067.1:5828-19816 GCA_037040105.1 Amiota albilabris | reverse complement strand
GCCGAGTTTTTTCGCAACGGAATTCGTATGCTACCAGAAAGATGGGAAAAAGTAGTGGCTAGCGATGGACAGTACTTTGACAATTAAACAATAACCATTTTTTCTCAATAAAGGCTCAAAATATGAGAAAAAAATCCGAATTTTTAATTTGCGCTCCTAATATTATATATCGTCATATCCCCTAAATGTACAAATAAGCCCAATATGAATGAATTTCAGAACATTAATTTTTTTTTTTCGTTGTTCGCTTAATGTGAAATTCCCTATATATTATTATCTTCACATCAAGTTGGCTGTGGCTTACATGTTTATGATTTTCATTTATACTTTTCAGTTTAATAATGAAGTGTTTAGTGAAATAGTTTATTTAAAATTACATAAAATTTTTATATATATTTTAGAAAGTACACATACCACTTGGAAAAATAGCAAAATGGATTCTAAGTTTACTACAAAACTTGGTACCAATCCAAGAAAGCCAAAAAAACTTCCTGCAACCAGAGCACCATTTGTAAGTTCGGGACATAGCGCTCCTACTGGTAAAATTGTTGGTAAGAACGACAAAATGGATACAGGAAATCAAAATAATTCGTTTGGCAATGAAGAAGGGATTGACTTGTTGCAATTGGGTCTAAATAGGAAAAAAAATTATTGCAAAAATGAAGATAAATTGACAGATCACGCTCCAATTTTATTGAAACATGATACAAGCAATGTTTGTAATAAGGCTAAACCAGGAATGTTATCAAGTCATCAACCACACAAAACAGTCTCTCAAATTGAATTGAAAGAGTGTCCTCTAAAATCTATTAATGATGACTATCAAGTAATTGACTGCTCTTCTCAGCCATCTGAATTATGTGGTTTAGATTCCTTTTACAGCAGTTCAGATAAAAGGGAATTTGTTGGAGAAATATCTATATTGGATTTGTTTCGACAAATGCAAGAAAAACACAATTTTCAGGTTATAGAGTCAATAACACAACTCATAAATCGGACAGACTCATATGACTATGAAAGAATTGATGACATAACACCGCCACCGGAATTCTATTTGTCAGACCCAATATCCAGCGGTGAAGATCCAATGACAATGTGGAACTCCAAAGAGGATACCAATTATAACCCAATTATTCTCTCTGTAAAGGACTATCAGACTCTTTTTCCCAGCATCTTTGAAAAAGAAACTGTTGATGACATTACCTTAACGGATTCGATTGACAAAATCTGTGAGAAGGAGAAACTCGAACTTGAAGAAGTGACTGAGAACGTGATACCGCCAAAAGAGTTAGAAGATATAATGAAAAAGGTGATCACCGAGCAGATGGATACCGAATTGAAGTCAGATAGAATTGCCGTGTACAACAATAAAAATTTATGTCCAAGCTTCTATAAAACAGACACTATTAAAGAAATTACCTCAATGGATTTGATTGAAAAAAATCATGAGGAGAAGGAATTCAAGCTTGAAGAAAATGACAAGCAAGGAAATATTTTGAAGAGGAAAACTTCCACGAGGGTTATACATACATCACCAAAAACAGGTAAGGAGCCTTGTTTACTTTCTAGTGGATTCACCAATGCTAGCGAGGAAAAGTCAAATCATGAAGAACTATTTAAACAAGACGGTATTTTCATAACGAGATCTTTGCTAAATGAAATTGGTATATTAACAATAACAAACGACAAAGCTTCTACTCATACAAGTACAGCACCAACTGTCCATAATGTGCAAGATAATGTTGCTTTTGAATCGAAATTGTACGGCTGTAAATTGCAGATCACCAACCAAAGTTATGATCTCGACAAAATTGTTGATCGGCGAAAAGAAAGATATAGATTATTAAGATTAGTGGATTTGAAAAAAAACATTTGGGTGATGGAGAAAGTCAAGAGTGAAGAAAAAGACAGACAAAACGATATGTTGGTAGCAATGAATCAAGTTAGTACATCATCAATGATAAGCGAGGAGTGTTCTTCATTAACAAGTGTAAACAACAATGATAGTCATAAATCTCTAAGCCTGATCAATGGTAGGCTACTAAATTCCACGTCTCAGTCTATCAGGGAAGGAAGTGTTGCTTTTGAATGGAATTTGTATGGGTGTGATTTGGACAAAAAAATTTGTAAGACTATTAGTCCATCCTTCCGCATTAAGAACAGAATCGAAATAAATAGAACAGCCCCTCTGCACAAGTTGATTAAAAACGATTCAGAGTCAAGTGTCCACTTGAAAATGTTTTTCAAATACTCAGAAGTACGTCGGTGTCAAATAGTCAAATCACCAACAAATGTCCGTCATCCGAAGCAATCGCAATTAATAGAGGCATCAGCTGCTACAGTGAAGTTTTTAGAAAAGTGGAAGCAACCTCGCCGAACCCAACCGAAATGCATATCTGCCAATACTTTGAAAATTTGTAGGACGCCTCTGCAATGCCCAGAAATGAAATGTAATCAACTTGTGGATTTCTCTGAATTTATAGAACATTTAATGGCCGAGCACACTTCTCTCACATTGGAACGTATTTCTTCGAGAGAATGCAAAACGGTATTCTTAAATGTAAATAAAATTAGCCCAAGCACCCAATACCAAGCAGTATTTTTACTTCGGGATCGATTGGTTGAACTTACAAGTAAAAAATATGGCCATCTCATACCAATAATAATTATGAGCAGATATGTGCACATAACAGATATCATTGGTTACGCTGCTCATAAAAATAACGATGATGTGATAGTAGAGTCCAAAAAGGATTTCTTATTGTTTCTATGGCCGGTCACCGTTATTCAAAAAGAAATACCATTGAAGGTTAGCCTTACCATTTGGCCGATTGATGATTGTTGCGTAGAAAACACATTTTGCTTTGTAGGAGACGTTTTTAGTCTGCGAACAGCCGCGACTATAGATAATCTCATTAACAGTGCAAATGTAATTATACTAAATGCAGAGCAAGTAAAAACTCTTACTAATGGTGGAAAGCAACTGGTACCCATGCAGTTTATAGTTGAATAGAATTCTATTAAATGAAATTTATGTGTATTTTAAATTTGTTGTTCGATGTTTATCCACTATAAAGAAATTATATTTGGCAAAGTAAACTTTTAACTTTATTTTATGGTTTTTGGTGTTTTCAAACATAAGCAAAACCGATATTCCAATCAGCTGTTCTGTTACAATTGTTCTGCTAAAAATTATTGGCTAAAAAACAAAAATATAAACCTTTTTTTTATTAATGAAAGAAGATAATTGTGAAACTATAAAATGCAGAATTTTCGGACACCGCTGCAATCCTTTGGAGCTGACAGAATCGGAGTGGGTATAATTAGTTTTTTTGCTGCACAAATTAAGTTACGCCTATAAGCACTTTGCAGGATTATTGCACAATATTGTAAAATAAAATATAGATGTCTTGAAGATTCTGGACACCATTATATCGCACTTACCCCAGTCTCAGTCTCTAGCCGCACTTCAACTGGCAGGGACACTGCGTTTCTATGAACAAAAGTCCTATCAGAGGTCACTTAGACACGACTCTAGCATAAACCTAGTTAGGTGCACGGTGTCATTGTTTTTAAGTTATATGCTGAAGATGCGAGAGCTTTTTATTTGCCCCCAGGGAGCGAAACTTTAATGATCCACATTATGAAAAGCATAGATCGAGAGATTCATTGGTGGACCAACGCTGTTTAATGACTCATTAACGATTGCTTGATTTGAAACTGATACGAATTCCGATTTGAACATGAAACCCATAACAACAGAATTCATAAGACCAAAGCAAATTCTTTATCGGTTTCAATTCCAATACCGACTACAATTTGATTCCATGACCGATCAACACCGATTACCTTGTTTTGGTGAAAGTCTGCCTTGCCTGCCTTTCTGGTACTTGATTTTTATATTCTTCACATAGTATAAGTAAGGAGACATCATACGCCCCATAAGCTATATATATTCTTGATTAGAGCAACGAGACGAATTGATCTAGCCATGTCCGTCTGCCCGACTGTATGTATGCAAACTAGTCCCTCAGTTTTTGAGTTGGAGAGATGAAATTTTATGCGAAGCATTCTTTTATATCATGCGCAGCACATTTGTCGGAATCAGTCGAATCGAACGACCAAATTCATTTTCTTATTAGAAAACATTTTTTGTTTTTTATATTATCGACTTGAAATTTGGACATATAAGAACCTGATCATACCCACAAACCATGTTAATTTCAAAACCCTTGTACTATCAAACTACTAAACCTACTAAAATTCATATTTTTATTAGAAAAACTTTTTGTTTTCTGAGCTATGATCTTGAAATAAGTTTCTAATCAATGTTCATCAACTTAGTAGATTTTACGCTCCTAGTATTTTTGGATCGCTCCCATACAAAACACATTTTCTAGGGAATACGTGAAGAGTATTTCATCTTTCTCATAGTCAAAGATACCCTTTTTTCTTTCTGGTTTTCAGTTGATATTGTTGCAGATGAATATCCACTTTTTATTGCTCGCCATCATTCGCTGCAAAAATGAATTGTTGAGTTGATTTCGCAGATTTTCCAGTGCAAATGAGCTTTTCTACAAATCGATTTTCAAAAAATTAGAATGAAATAAGAATCTTAACTGGCATTTTGTGATTTCAAAATTGGAAGTCAACACATAAAAACAAAGAATCTTTTTCATGTCGTACAATCGACTTGAAGTGATTAATTACATAACTTTAAAGACTATTTTCCATGCTTTACCCACCCCGTTAAAGTTTGAATTTTTTTTTTTTTTTTTTTTTTTTTTTTTTTGAGAAACAATTTGATTGTTAGTTTATTATAACCTTATGAAGTAGTTAGAGTCTTTGTATTTTTTGCTTATAAGATTACCTAATTAATGCTTTTTGCTAGAACAACCCTCAAGTCATAAGGCGGTCAGATCAGTAGTGAAACCTTCAAAGCGGGGAAAACTCATCGCAAAGTATTGTGTTTTTATCAATAATTTTATCAACAAATGGTCAGCATCAGGGGTAAAAACACAACAGCAATTATAATGTATATAAGAAGAGTTCAAAGGTGAAAAGTAAAGTAAAAAAAATAAAAGAAAAAATAACGAAAAATCATAAATAAATTCATTTAAAGTTTAATTAAAAAATTGCGTCTTTATTTTCAATTAACGCTTCATCAACAACAACAACAACAACAATGAAGACAACAACAATAACAATGAAGACAACAGCAACTTTAAATATACGACTGTTGAGTTGAGTTCAATGTTCATCTAAGTTGAGTTGGGTTCACTTTTGATGATACTTTTGTTACTGGCACTGGCTCTGGCACTGGCATTGAATCCTCAACCAAGCCTTACGGGTACTCTTACGCTCGCTTAGTTCCCTTTCAACACCAATAAGAAACGCCTTATGCCTTTTACACAAGTTTGACCCCATTGCCCACTACCCACTACCCACTGCCATATTCCAATAGTCTTCCAACTTTCAACTTTATTCCACTCATAGCACAGTGCTGCTTTCTGTTGTTGTTGTTGTTGTTGCTGCTGCTGCTGCTACTTTTCTTAATTAACCAAATTAAATTTATGCAAAGACCGAAGGAGACAGGTTGAGAGATCGAAACAGAGTAAGAATAAGAAGGCCCTGAGCTAAGTAACAACAATAGCAGAAAAAGAAAAAAATTAAAAATGGCCAAGAAAATGGTACAATAATTATCAATAAAGCCCGATGGCACCTTTTTTGGAAAGAACAAATACACTGTTTTCATCTGAAGCTACCTTCTTTGTTAGAATGGCAGGAGTTGACAGACGCAACAATGGCTATTAACTTACATTATATAACAAGGATGTAAAGCGGAGTAAAGTGAACTGAAGTAAAATATGGAAGAATGGCAAAGGATAGCAAAGCAAGCAGGTATACAGAAATGAAGTCAACACGTGAGCTCAGTAACTTCATTTTACATCTTCAGACACCAAACTACCATTTTCATCATCATCATAATCATCATCATCGTCATCATCTTCAAAATCTTACTTCATTATCTGGTGCCACGCGACAAACGCACGTGACCTTTTCGCCTCAGTCTGTCGGTTGTCTTGTCTTAGTTGGGCTCATCTTCAGCTAGCAAAGCTTCAATCTTTGACTTTTGCAGTTTCCGCTTGATTTTTAAGTTCTTGAGCAACTGCAACCACCTACAACAATAGCGATGCCACCTCGATGCATAAACCATGACGTGGCTGGGCTGATGTTGTTCCTACTGCTCTTGCTTGTGAACTTTGGTCTTTTATGTCCATTAAGGCATCTTAGGTAACTCCAGCAATGGCTGCCGTGACCCGCACTCAAGCGCTACAACTTAATTTCCGCTTAGATTTCAATAAAAGAACAAGAGAACCAACCTAACGATGACGACGATAATGATGAAGATGAAGACGATGCCTGACTCTGGTATCTAAACTGACTTCGTCTTGTTCTAAACCTTGGTCTTTGGTCTAACGCAGGTGTAGCAATGTATTTTAAAATATTCATACACACTCGACACCTTATGTTCTAGCTACTTCTGGGCTTAGTGTATATAATAGATACAAGAGATGCTTTTTTTGGTATACAAAATCTCTTTAATACAAACTTACATTTGCATATGTATATGTGTATAGTTATAATAAAATACAAATACAATATAGAACGCAAACTACGGTTCAGCGAAGCTTATATAAGTACATTTCACACCCCATTATATATTATATATATACAATAGGTATTATATTATTTGTTACTTCAATTAAATTCAAAAGAAAATAATTTTCATTTTAGTAATCTATAGAATCATACCTAATGTATCATATATTCCAAATTAAAGTAAATAATGTGCGGGCGTTGTTACCTCTTCCAGTAATCGGAGATTTTTGACTTTTTGATATACCAGCTATATGCGACAATAAAGCGTGTCCCCTCTAAATTTCAGTTCACTAGTTCAGCCATGACTTAATGCAGAGTTCTTAAACTTATTTAACCCACGTACTCCTATTGAATGATATCCCATCCCAACCATTGTCACTTAAAATCATAGGCCAAGGATGATGAATTCATATTGATTTGCGAACCCCTCAAAAATGTTTTGTTTTTTTTTTTTCCGAATGATGTATGAATCTTTAAAAGAACTTTAATAATCTTAGACAGACAAATTACTCCCCATCAGCGTTTGATCATTCCCATATACAAGTATACTATTATATGCGGTCAGAGAGATACGGTTTTATGTGTTACAAACATCAAGTCAAAGTAATAATACTTGTACTAACTAGTGTGAAAATGTTGAAAATAGCTTGAAGTTACTTTCTTTGTTATTACTGTGGATGTAATAATGAGTCTCACATGCCCCTTTCGACTAATGAGGCCCTATATCTTTCTATTATTCATTCCTCCCTTGCCTTGTGATTTTGTTCCATTTTCAAACCTCTATATTATTTTATCAATCAAAATAGACACAGAACCCTACCACAGTCACTACGTATAACAGCCACTACTCACCCTAAATTTTTGAGACTGCGAAACGGAGAGTTCAAATAAGAAGTTCAGTTTGAGTTGCATAAAATTAAATTGCAAATTAACAGACATCAAAAGTCGCAAAATGAGTTCATAATCGGATTTGTTGACTTGTGATGAATGAATGGTTTCTAATGCGTTCACAGAAACCCTACAACTCACACTATTTCTAGAAGCAATGGAAGTTACCTAAAATCGGTTTACCACGTATTATTTAAGCTCAAACAGTTCTACCGTTGATGATGGGAAAGGGAGGATTATATTTTGTTATTGCTTTTAGCTAAAATATTCAATGGTATGGAAATTCAGTTGAATTGGGTAAAATAAATAAAGCACAATCATGATTTTCCTGTTTATGTTTCTTTATATTATTTAGTTGAGTGATTTCCATTGGAAATGCGACAAATTATATGTGACAATTTTAACTTCAAATAAGAAGTAAAAATTTATTTAATTTTCTCGTAAATCAAAAAATGCGAAGAGGATTATTTTACGATAATCACAAAAGTAGGAAAACAATCAATAGTACAATTCTTATAATAATGCATAATTCTTATATAATAATCTTACAAATGTTTTTAAATAAGTTTGAGACACTTTTTAATTTAGGCAGCCATTTCATTCTTTCCTGTTCCATGAGTGCTGATCATAAGCACTCACATTGTAAATATGGCAAACAATAACATATACGAGACTAGTACCAGAGGTACCTGACATAAAAATGAAAACAAAATTTGAAAAAAAAAAATTCTTTATTTCTCTATATAGTCTCCTATTATGATGATTAAAGATGTTCAATAGATTGAATACCTTGTTTGTGGTGTTAACCGTTGAACTCCTCAAAATAGGCATCAACTGCAGACTCTAACTGTTGATTGCTGGAAAATCTTTTACTAACAAGCCATTTTTTCAAATTTGAAATAGAAAACAATACGACAGATTGAAATCTGCAGAATTGGAGTGCGTGAGGAAGCAATCGAACTTTAACGTGTTGCTTTTAATCATCGTAATAATGGATATGTGATCTGAACGATTTTTTTTGATGAAACAAAACTTCTTTTCGCACAAATACGACAGTTTTGTTGTGTCATTGCATTCTTTGGAGCTAAATCTCCACTTTTAGTCTATTGCTTTGACTGTTCCTTCGTCTCAGGTGGAAAGTGAGGTACCCATTTTTCATCCATGGGTATGAATTGACATAGTTGACTATGCATATCTTCACCATTTCTGGCATGATCATTTGGTCGATCATTGCGAAGATCCTTTTGGCACCTAACTCTTGTATAAAATATTTTACTATTCCAAACGAAGGAAGACTCCCCTAGTGTAATTCCATTTGATACTGGTTGCGCTGAGGTCTTTCAAAAACAAGTATTGTGTCACATAATGATGACGATAATGTTCACAAATTCACTGATATCGTTCACCAGCATATTGATGGCAAATATTATATAACGTGGCGTGGTCAAATTTCAAAATTAAACATTGGTTGATAATTTCTACCATAGTCATTCGTTTCAAGTAATAAGAGTCATCTAAACAAAGATCTTGTATTTCTGGGACTATTATGCAATATGATTTTACTTTCTTTCAAATAATTAATTATTAATATTAATTTTTATTAATTAATTTTAATTATTTTACCTAAATTCTATTCATATTCTATACACATCTGTTAAATTAAAATCAGAGTACTTCGAATGCTGGAAGCGTCAGTCTCATTTAAATTTCAATTCAAAGGCATGATTGTTATACTCATTACGCAGTGAATTATATTATAAATAAAGTATACATGTTCTTGATCAGCTCGAGAGATGGGATTATTAAGCTATGTCTGTTTGTCCTTCTGTATGTATGCAAAACTAGTCCCTCAGTTTTTGAGTTAGAGAGCAGCTTGTAGTTTTCTTTTTACTATATGCTACATATTAATTGGAATCGGCCGAATCAGACCTCTAGGCCAGTGTATATTACTAATGCAATCAGGCAGTGATGGTTTTTCACATGCATTACTGGATTTCCGACATGATTTTCAGCACATTTACAAGTAGCATGGCCGATGTTATCTATTACGCAAACTTCGTTTGAACCACAAGACATACTTTGACACAAGTGCATACATTCTTTAACACCATAAAGTGTAACTTGATATTCAAACCCAAATTCGCAATCGTTGTCAGTATTGCATTTATCACCCTGTTGGGGTATTTTCCGTTCTGATTGGCAACCAACTTGCAAGTTACTGGGGTTCCCATAGTTGCCATCGGTACAAATACAGAATCAAAGTGAAATTCAAGTTCTCATTTGGAAAACTTTTTTGTTTTTTAAGTTATGGAACTGGACACCATAATATTCTGACCAACCATGTAAATTTCAAGTTCTTAGGATTACTGGATCTCATACAAATATTGCGGATAAAATATTAAAACGCAGTATGTATACTGACTCTTCGCTAAGTCAAATCAATATTGAAATATTTCTGTGTGCACAACCACAGGAGCGTAGGCGAAAACATCTTCATAAGCTACGAGAAGATGAAACTAAAGTAGTGATTTTTAATGAAGTTTTGTATCGGGATAACCTCTTTCACTTTTATAAAGATATTTTTGGTTTTATTTTATTTTGGAATATGTGTTTCTATTAGCTTAGATATGCTAAGAATATACAATACAAAAAAAACAAAAAAAAACAAATATGAAGTTTGTTCAAAAGTATCGCAAATATTTAATTGACGCGGTATGCTGACAAGGTTGTCCAATTTGAATGTGCAGTTTGATATTTTATTTGAATTTTTGATGTTTTGCTTTCACGTGTTTTGGCTCGTATTCGATTTTTGTCTTCGCTCATCTAGTAGCTTTCATTGAGCTTATGTTTTCAATTTATTACCAAAACCCATGATTCGTCATCAGTTAGGATCCTCTAAAGCAAATTTGGGACATCAAGGATCGAGTCCAATTTGCTTCTGAGAAATTTTAAAGCTATGCTGTTTTTGGTCGAAATTGAACATTTTTGGAACGAATTGCGCGGTGATCCGTCCCATGTCCAAATCATTGGTTAAAATCGAATGACACGAGTCAATCGCTATGTTTAGGTCTTCAGTAACTTCTGCAGCAACTTCTCTATTGGTGTTACGATGATTGGCCAATACTATTTTCCTCAATTCATCTATTTTTGACGTGCTTGAACGTCCGGCACGCTCTTTGCCGTCCATACCTTCTTTGCCCCTGAGAACATTTTGCACCACCGACAAACGTTGCTTTAGTCCAAGGTAATTGCACCATATGCCACAGTCAACATTCAGTATGAGTCCGCGCACTTAATTTTGTTTTTAGAGTCACATCTCTTCACAACCTTGACCCTTAATCAAAAAAATAAAAAGCAGTCTTTGGATCAAATATTTGACTTAAACAAAAATTTTCAACTTTCACATCTTAGCATTTAGTGTGGCCTCCTTTGGCCTTCAAAACAGCTTTGATTCTTTGTGGCATACTACTAACGAGGTTGAGACAAATATTTGGGTCAATATGTGCCCAGGCAGATTGAACTTCAACCCATAATTCGGGTAAAGTTGAATGTTCGTTGGTAATATTGGCAAGTGCTCTTTTAACTTCAATCAAGTGGTGCTCAATCGGGTTCAGATCTGGAGATTGAGGTGGCCAATCGAAATTATAGATGTGTGCCTTGGGTTGTTATCGTGTTGAAAAATAACGTCCGAAAGCTCCTTTTGCCAATTCCTTACACTTTTTTGTAATGCGTTATTCAATATTGCCACATATTGATCCGCATTCATACGCCCTTCAATTTCGACGACCTCTCCAATACCATCTGTAGTCATACAGCCCCATATCATGAGGATACCGCCACCAAATTTTAATGTTTCTCTGACATGGCGCTGCTGAAGTGTCTCACCTTTTTTTTTCCACACCCACTGCCTTCCATCAGAATGAAGCCTATTTATTTTTGTTTCATCTGACCATATGACCTTCTTCCAATAATCGACAGTAAACCCATCTAATCACATCCCAACAAAATGCACATTTGTCTAATAAAATTCTTTCCCAATGATATTAAATAAGTATACACACCTTTAATTATCGCCTCAAATACTAAATACTCAAAAGATATTTGTTTTGATAAAAATTTGCTAGTCTGAAAACTTCTTTGTTAATAAATGCTCTAACCTCAACTAATTGATACACTGACTTTTTTGAGTTAAGCTTTGCTGACGAAAAAACTAACGGTAATATTCCAACTAACGAAAGCTCATAATAATTCTAATACATAACGATATGGTTGATCACATTTCCCGCATCATAAAAGCTTTCCAGCAAAAACTTTGGCATGCAATCAATTTTTTTTTGCATAAAGCTGGATCAAAAAGTTGACTCACTGTATATTGACAGCCTCGTAATGGTCGATGCTGACAAAAATATCTGTAATCAGATCCATACCAAATACAGCTACCGTCAGTATTCCAACGAGAAGTACATGCGTAGACATCATACAATCTAGTCAATATGAAGACTGGCTGGCTTTGCAACATAGCTATAAAGATGTCAACCCTGGAGAAACTTTTCTAGCCGATAAGCTGTTCCAAAAAAGATTGCATCATTTTAACACGGCTATGAATTGGTATAGCGTCATAATCCATACACCCATACGCCCTTCATGGCACCTGTGCGGTCAAGAAAATGTGTCGACAATGCATATTTTGGGCAGTTGGACTCAATTACAAAGTATCAGAAATGCCAATTTCTAAGTATCAGAAAATTATACTAGTATACAATTATTTTTGTAAAGTAGTGTAATTAATTTTAATAATTAAATAAATAAGTAGAAGTTGTGTTGTGCATGTGAGCGTATTCCTTTTGAGAGGTCATCTGCTACGAAAAGGTGGATGTGCATGGATATGTACGAGAGAGGACACAAACTGGACCAGAACGGACAAACCGAACTGATGTAAACCACAATGCAATGCAACGCATCATGGTAAAGTTGTAACTTGGAAACCATACCATACCATACCAAACCATACCAAACCAAACCATACGCAACCAAGCCAAGCGAAGCCAACTCAACCGAGGCTTCGGTCTGAGCCTCTCAGCCTTAGTTTCGACTGTTTCTGTGCGGCATGTTGTAGCGGTTGATTTGACTGACGTGAATGTCGCGTTATTAAATGTCTATATATTGTATATTGTACATACCTATGTATATTGTATATACACGCATATGCATATGGTATATACAAATTGCTTCTATGTGTTATTGTTGTTATTGTTGTTGTTGTTGTTGTTGTTGTTGTTGTTGTTGTTGTTGTTGTTATTGTTGTTATTGTTGTTGTTGTTTATGCTGTATCTAGTGTACGCGTGAAAGCTGACAGCAATTTGCGTATCAATATGAGAACATAATGTTTCGAAAATGATTTTCCAAAATTTGCATTTAAATTAAAAATTATATTTTGCAATACAAACATGCTTCGTTGCTGATGTTCAGCACTTATGAATGCATATGTTCCTATTTTAATATCTATGTATGTATGTATGTATCTGTGTCTATGTGTGTACAAACTAAATACACACCACTGAAGTAATAGTAGTAGTCAGTTGTGGCCGCAAAAAAACATCAAAAAATGCAAATTTTGCAAATTTTAAAACAAAATTTAGCTATTAGTTACATACTTCAATGATACTCTCTCTCTCTCTCTCTCTCTCTCGCTCTCTCTCTTTCTATCTCTCTTTCCAACTTTGCTTACTTACTTGCATAATATTTTAGTGGAGCACCCAAATAATATGGATGCACCCAAATTTACTTCTTTTGTCAGTCAGTCACTCAGCTAGCAAAGTGAGGTTATATTATTGTCTCACTGTCAATATTGCTAGCCTCTCGCTGTCATAGCGCTGCGGTTTCAATAGCTTTTATTTGATTACCTAAAGACTTCCAACAAACATATAAAATTTGATGTGCCCTGGAGAGCTACAAACTCCTCTTTTTATAACCATTAAATGTAACATGTCATATACAATATGAGAGCATGAATTTCGTTTTAATTTATTGGTTTTTTTTTTCCCCCCAAATTTGATATGCCCTCCGAGGGAGGACTTGCGTTTACTAGTGCATCATTTAAATTCAAGCCAGAACAAAATTATTAATTGTGAGATTTATGCGAAGTGTCTGTAGTCCCTTAAGGTTGTTTGATTTTCTAATAGACAAATTAATAATCAAAGTTTATTCAAATTTGTAAAGTGAAAGTTTTCTGAAAAAAAACTAATTTTTAAAAGTCAAATACCTTGGTAAAAAACAAAAAAACAAATCCATAAATTATGATAAAAACAGCAAATGATGTTGGCAGATGATGTTTTGCATTAAACAAAAAAAAAAAAAAAAAAAAAAAAAAGAGTCTTTCTTTCATCTTTGGGAAACCAAGAAAAACCCCCTCTCAGGTGACCCACTCTTCTTAAAAG